>JACCID010000326.1:0-112406 GCA_018906775.1 Sycophila sp. Sp_5 | reverse complement strand
AGGAGAGAGGACGTCAGAGAATAGAGAGAGGGAGAGAGGGAGAGAGGGAGAGAGGGAGAGAGGGAGAGAGGGAGGGGGAGAGGGAGAGAGGGAGAGGAGGGAGAGAGAGAGAGAGGGAGAGAGAGAGGAGAGAGGGAGAGAGAGAGAGAGAGAGAGAGAGAGAGAGAGAGAGAGGGAGAGAGAGAGAGAGAGAGAGAGAGAGAGAGAGAGAGAGAGAGAGAGAGAGGGAGAGAGAGAGAGAGAGAGAGAGAGGAGAGAGAGAGAGAGAGGAGAGAGAGAGAGAGAGAGAGAGAGAGAGAGAGAGAGAGAAAGAGAGAAAATTACAAACCGTAATGACAATCCTTCGCTCCTTGCAAAATGTCGATTGCTTTCGCCAGTGGGTTATACCATTCTAAATATTCCGCGATATAATAAAAATCGGTAGGTTGAAATGGCTCCATATCATCTATGATAATGCGAATTTGATAATTTAAAATTTTTTGCTGCAATGATAGTATTTGCGTCAAAGCATCGAAGAGAGAGTTCCATCTTGTCACAACCGGTCTTTTTAAGCTGCATCCTAAATAACTTTTTAAGGCCTCCCGTTTTTTTGGCGATTTCATTGATCTCCATAATAATTCGCATTTTCTAATCACACTGTTATGAAGATTTTTTATGGAGGAATCTTCGATTGCTTTAGTTGTATCGGTCGTGGCAACCAGACTTAAAGTGTGACTAGCACAGTGTTACTGCATGCTCATCAATCATTGTATTATTTATATTGATATTCTCTGCATCACTTACAAAAGAATCATTTGTATCTTCATCAGAGTCAGTGTCACTTTCAGTGGTTGAATTGTCATCAATGTCTATATTACTAACTTCCGGTTGATCTAATGACACAGAAATTTCTTATCATGATTTGCTAAAAGATGCTTGCTTCAAAATTATTTACACAGACTTATTTTACTTATTTAAAATAGTTAATTAACATAAAGTTTCAATAATTATATTTCTCAATTTATTCTTAAATCGCCAGTTTTTGGGAAGTAGTTTCTAAAAACGATGACGATAATCATACGTCTACTGGGTAATCACTGCTAAAATGACTGGGCAGCTCATTTTGAACTGGGAATATATTGCTAAAAACTGTTGAATGTTTCTATCAGGGTACTAGTTTAATTAATTACACGTTTTTTTCATACGGAGCGACGATATTGTAAAATAAAAATTTGAATTTACCTTCCAAAATACTTTTCGGATCAATTATCCCAAACTCTTTAAAGGCCTTTACAAAATTAGATCCATTATCGGTTACCGTGGCCACAATTTTTTCAGGATTTAATCCAAAAGAGATGTTAATCGCCATCAACAAATCGCCAATGTTGTCGAACGAGTGATTACCAGGAAACCGTCTGCATGCCAAAGCCGCTGATTTTCTTTCCAATGTTACTTCATCAATCTATCAAACATTAAGTGATGTGTTATAAACAAATAAACAGAAATATAAAAATCAATTTTCTTTTAATCCTTTAACGCGCAGATTGCACGAACGTTTAGGTAGACTTTAGATACTTAGAATTAATATAAATCGATTAAAATTTGTGTGCAAAATTTTTGTAAACAAAAATTTGCGCACTTTTTTCTTCAAGAAAAACTAAAAATTGCACGATTTGTGAATTTCCAAGCTCGATTAGAAACAGCTTCAATAAAGCAAAATCTATGTTATAAGAAATTACAAACAACTATAAAAGGGTTAATGTTCTTAAACTCTTACCCAATGGGCAGTAAGACCTAGAAATCTTCGATTTGAACTGTTCCAAATATCTGCTGTTAAACAAATATATTTAGCAGTGCTTAACGCCTTTTTAATTAATTTTAATTGATTTTCACATAAATTATCGACAACTTTTCGAATGGATTGACGCGTCAAATGTTTTAAAGGCTGATTTCCGTGCTTTATTTCAAAATCTGTAAAAAAAAACTTATTTTTAATCTGAATTTAACATATAATTTTAAAATGAGGTCAAAATTTACCATCAAACATTTTACGAAAAGATTTATTCTCAACCAATTGAAAGGCAAGCTGATTTTCCAGAATAAAATTCCCCACGTTCTGTTCGAAACTTTTTTGTGAAAATTTGCACGTTACTCGTCGAAAAATCGGCTCTACTGATAATTTTCTGCGTTTTTGTAACTTATATGCCTCGTATTCCGCAATTAAGGTTTCATGTTTTCTCTAAAAATTTTTGCAATAAACAATCAGATTATCAAACAAAAAAACAAAGGTATTTTATTTTTTGTTAAAGCAATCGATGGCGTAGTTAGTTTGGGTCTAACTATGCTGTGCTAGTCAAGGGTCTTAATGGGTTAAATTATTAAATTATTTAATTCTATTATTATTATTATTATTATTATTAATTTTTAATGAATTGATTGAAGCGTTGCGCGAGAGAGACAGAGAGCCAAACGCATCCCCTCCACCACGTCTCGCTGCCGCGGCGCGGGCTCCCGCTGCTTCACGCGCTATTTTTTATTACACTCCAACGATGATCATTTATACGTATGAATTTTTTCGCCCACCTAACTTGATTTTTGTAAGCATGGTGCATTTGTCAATTAAGGAAATAAAAAAATTCATTATTAACGAATCTTCCCAAAATTTTTTTTAGCCTATATCCGATTTGCCCTCCAAAAATCTCTACGATCTGGACTAAATATTTTACGATAATTAAAATTAAATTTTTTTATAAGAAAATTTTTTGTTTAAAAATTTTTTTTTTAAATTATAAATTTATTTAAATTATTTAAATAAATATTTACTTACCATTTCAGCTACTTTGTAGTTTACTTTAAACCATTAACTAATTAATTTTTAAAGAATTTTTTGCTCAAATATATATGTTGCGTTAAACGCGACTGAAGAGCAACTGGTCAAGTACTTTTTGAATTGCAACTAGACCTTTTTGAGCGACTGGAATTTCGGACAAAATTTGTAAATATCAGGGTTCTCATTCATTAGACTAAATGTTCTGCTTTTGCTTGAGTATCATTCTAGAGTCAAGCAAAAAAAACAAGTCGTCGGTAAGAAATAGCGCGCTTAGAAGGTCAAAAAGAATTTTTCTTAAGCCAACTTAAAAAAAAACATTTAAAATTAATTAATTTATTTGTTTTTAATCAATTTGATTTATTATTTGAGAGTCGAATCAAATCGCAAATAAATTTTATTTCTTATTTGTTGCTTGAATGAAATCACAAATAAATTTTATTTCTTATTCGTCTAATGAATCAAATCACAAATGAATTTGACTTCTTATGTGAGCGACGCATCAAATCACAAATAAATTTGATTTGTTATTTGTCCCACGAATCAAATCGCAAATAAATTTTATTTCTTATTTATCGCTTGAATCAAATCACAAACAAATTTTATTTCTTATTTATCGCTTGAATCAAATCACAAATAAATTCTATTTCTTATTTGTCTAATGAATCAAATCACAAATAAATTCTATTTGTTATTTGTCTAATGAATCAAATCACAAATAAATTTTATTTCTTATTTGTCGCTTGAATCAATTCACAAATAAATTTTATTTCTTATTTGTCGCTTGAATCAATTCACAATTAAATTTTATTTCTTATTTGTCCCGCGAATCAAATCACAAATAAATTTGATTTCTTATTTGTCTAATGAATCAAATCACAAATAAACTTTATTTCTTATTTGTCGCTTGAATCAATTCACAATTAAATTTTATTTCTTATTTGTCCCACGAATCAAATCACAAATAAATTTGATTTTTGGATTCGTGAGTTCATCAATTCAAAATCATGCAACCCTGCGGAAAATTAGCATCGCACAAAAAAAGTGTTTGGAGAAAAGCAGTCCAGGACAATGGGGACCGTCTCTCTGTCAGAATAGTTTTGTCGCTGAACTTTACTTTCAAGGTCATTTGAAGATCAAATTGATTTTTTTAAAATGGGAACTTTGACGCCGGATTCGGAAAAGGCACAAAATTTTAAACGCCTAATTTGGATCTAGCGATCTATAAAAAATATTCTTGTGTTGCCAATCTGCTGATATTCTCAGTACATAAGGACTAAGAAAATACTATATCACACAATATAAGGAGTCGTACAAAATGTTCAGTTCAAGCGAGCCATTACCCATGTTTCTCTCTAGTGTCCTGCTTGCCTGCACAGCTCGGCTCGCGGGGCGCTTCGGTACCCTCATACACATATGTACCCTATTGAAAAATCTTACGTAAGTTCTTACGTGAGATCTTTTGCCAAAATCTGATCTGTAATTTTATTTATAAAGGATTTATTTATAAAGGACTAAACACCGTGCAAAATGTGGATAAACTCGTTATTAAAGATTTTTTTTTTCATGGGAATTTTTTCAGATGAGTAGCAAAATTTTTTTAAGTTCTGCATCGAAAAAAATTCTTTAATAACAAGTTTATCCACATTTTGCACGGTGTTTAGTTCTTTATAAATAAAAAAAATTCAGATCAGATTTTCGCATAAGATCTCAGGTAAGAATTTACGTAAGATCTTCTGACTTCTTTTCGCCATCTGCATTTTTATTCAATTTTTAAGTGGGCGGTGCGCCTACATATGAGTGCTGTAACGGGCAACCGGCCGCGTGTTGATCGCGATGGGCTGCACGCACAAGGTGCGCACAAACTAATGCGCAAGTTAAGATAATTATAAAAATTGGATCCGCGGAATAAATCAACGTCGGAATCCAAGTGAAAAGATTTAACATCCCAAATTTAAGGGGATGGGGCGCTAGGCACTGTAAAATAAAATATGGCGAGCAGTGCCTCTTGCAAAAAAGGGATTTAATTCGCACAATACGGACTCTCGCTCCGGCTACTCAGCGGAGAGTCGTGAGGTCGCGAACGGCACAGTCGCTAGAGGTTGCGGACAACACAATAACATTAATACACAAAAATAAACAATTAACTCAAACGTGACTCTAATGTGCCTTTATTTAGCCAGCGACTTAAGTCGCGCGGCTTTCCAGAATAGGCAATTACAACAATTTTGGAATTTAACAAGAGACGTTTTACAAGTTAGATTATTAAGTAAATTTTAGAATTCAACAGATCAAATTAATAATTGAAATTTCAGATTTACTTAATAACATGTTCAATACTGGAATTCCACAATAAAGTCAGAATTAAATTAACTCCACCAGAAATTTACGCGGAAGCTAATTAATCATCAAACGGCGCATAAGGGCGCAACAAAAGAAATACAAATGCCTTATAAAAATAACGCGTAATTAAGGGCGAGGCACGAGCACCCTGGCGTAAAATCTATTTGCCTCAACGTAGGCGAACAAAACCACTTATCTTTCGCCAAATAGATTGCCACCTTGTCCTGCCGGTTTGAAGCTGCCGAGTGTATCTCTCGATGTTGCTTGGCCACAGGGCCTGAACGAAGGCACGCAAACCGCGAAATTAAAGAAAAACGTGGGTTCGCCACGGAACAAAAGTAGAAAATTATAAATTTGGACTTTTAAGTCAATCAACGCGGCGCGGAAGTTGCTCCAGGCAATCCTCCTCGTAGGCCAGCCAGTTGAGAAGTCGCAGAGCGCTGCTCCCGTCGGCAAGACCAAGGTACCGATGCTCGTTGTCTCGTCGGCGTCCCGCCGTACTGATTGGTCGCCGTTACTCGGGCGATATTCGGAGGGCCAGTCTAAAGGTGAAAACACCTCGTCTCTTGCCTCCTCATCCCTCGCCTGTCCTCCTGAAAGATAGGGGAGGTACGTGATGGCTCACGTAAACATGAGAAATTCCGAGCCGCAGCGAGTTTAACTCGCTAATGGATTTTCCTATTTTTAAAGCGGCTTGGTAGCACTGCCTTTTAGCTAGATTTTACAGGCTGAATTGAGGAAATATAATTTGAAGGCAATACTCATCTTTTGAGGAACTGGACCCTCCGCTGCCTCTGGCTTTTATCCCAGCAACGGCGTGCCTCAGACGACAACGGCGATCGGTACCTGGCTTGTTCTGGTGCAACTCTGCATAAAAATCTTGGCCATGGGTGTCTTCAGCTGAAAAATAAGCGCTTCCGCGGAAAAAAATCTATTTCGCAATCGCAACGAAGGCAGTGGGTGGAGGGACTTCCCATCTGGCTGTTTTCTGCCAACAAAACTGGCACGCGAGGTAACGGGCGTAAAAGCGCCACGTTACAGTGCATTGGACTCCTAACCTTTATACTCTCTCTTGTGCAATCTCCCTTCATGTAGCTAAATCTACCTAGTCAGCCTTAGATGTAATTATTATATTTATAAGTATTTATTTGTATTTATATTTGCACTTAATTACTGTTCTGGGCTAGGCTTGACTAATATTGTAATAGTACCGACTGTGTAACAAATTATCATTATTTATTGTATTTTATTGTATAATATCTTATTATATCGATTATGTATTTTTTATATTCTATTTTTTGCATGAATGGAAGGCGAATAATTTAATATTCATCTATCTGTAATAAAAATGTTTAGTCTGGAATGAAAAATTCCGGCTTTTTCCTTTTGCGCTTAGGTCGATTCGGTTTCTCTGAATTAGGGCTCTGAGAAGCCGATGCGGTCGAAGTTCGTTAATTAGAACTTGTATTGCTCCCTCCCGCTTTGTGAGAATTTAAAGTTTGTTCCGCATTAACTGTTTACTTATTCGTCCACAACCTGCCATCATCTAGCTGAACCTAGTAATGTAACTTCCCAGTGACTTTAGCAGTATTACCCATAAGTCACTTATTTTTCCCAACGTAGTATCAAGCTACTACTCTATAGTAAATTTTTAAGAATCTAGTTTTTATGCATTAATTAACAATATCTTTATTTATTTATTATTTTCTTTTTGTTTGAGAAAATCCAGTTTACTGCGTAGTTTTCTTCCGAAGAATAATGCCGCCGGATATTTACCTAAATTGCTTTTACTATCTATTTTAGCTAAAACTTGTTTATAGTCTACAGGTAACATTCAGCTTGCCCGTTAGTAATTCATTCAAATAAATTTTTTTTTAATCTTATTTTAATAAAACCATTGAGTGGTTTTACAAACAGAATACAATTTTCGTTAACACTTGTATGCAACAATATTCTCAAAAGATCAGAAGGCGATAGTAGTAAATGTAAGACGTACCTCACGAGTAACGATGAGAAAATCTGCGGAGCGTCGAAGGGTTGTAATTGTATGCAGCAGGTAGCAGTTTTCTTGGTCTCTCTCACCTTCCTCCCTCCCTCCCTCCCTCTATTCTCGGACGTCAAACGTCGGACGGCAGCCCTCCTTTTTGTGTCGGTGTTCAGTCATTGGGCCTGGTTTTCGAATCCCTGCTTGCTGGCCCTTTTCTCTATGATCTTGCATTTCGTTACTTTTAGAAAGCGTCCTGCACTGGCGCTTGCCTTATACTGTCAAAGCTTCTAGTGACGTGAAGAATATGACGAAGATGATACGACTGCACGGATTTTCTACGAACGTACGTGGCAGTATAGCGGAGGATTCACAACTGAACACTCGGTTGTCTTTTTACAAGGGTTTTTAAACCCTGTTATCAGTCCCCTTTAATTATGGAAACGCCGAATTTTAGGTTCTTCTCTTCTCTTCTTAAAAAGGTTTTAGAAACAATCAATTATACAGGGTGTCCAAAAAGTCTGGAAACACCCAAATAACTTTTCAGGTGATTTATTTGTAAAAAATGTCAAGGTCATATTCGATGTAATTTTCGACAAGGAATTCAACGGCGACCTTAGATTTGACCTTGAAGATGACCTTGAGGGTTTTTTTTAAGGTCAGGTGATTTTTTTTTAATGGGAAGCACCATTCAACTATGATTATCGAGATGCTCGAACTGCTCCCCATTTACTTCTTGACACTGTCCTAATCGATGGTAAAAAGCACCAACAGCATTTCTGATGATTTCAGCGGGGATGAGAGCTGATTCATCAATGATCCTTTGCCGTAATTCATCCAAATTTTGGGGTTTTGTTTTGTACACTCGATCTTTCAAATACCCCCAATAGAAGTAATCAAAAGGCGTCAAATCGGGTGATCTAGCTGGCCATTCAATAATGCCTCTTCGTCCTATCCATCGATTAACAAATACCGCATCTAAGTAAGCGCGAACATTTCGTGCATAATGAGCTGCGCCATCTTGTTGATACCATAGGCCATTAAAGTTTTCTTTGGTTATTAACATTATTGCAGGAACTATTTGATTGCGGAGCATGGCTTCATAATTTTGGGCATTCAAGTTACCATGAATAAAAAATGGTCCTATAATTTTATCATTTAGTATTCCAACCCAGACATTTAATTTTTTGGATATTGTGATTTAGCTTCTCGTGCCCAATAAGGATTATCAGCTGCCCAATATCTACAATTATGCCTATTCAAACTTGCGTCAATGTTGAAATGTAGCTTCATCTGAAAATACTATGTTAAGTAGAAAGTTAGGATTTTGAACTATGCGAGCCATCATATCATCACAAAATTCAACGCGACGGTCGAAATCATCTTCGTTCAGTTTGTGTATCAGTGTTACTTTGTAGGGATGGATATTCGCTTCATGTAGTATGTTATGAACAGATGATGTACTAACTTCGTGCTCTTGAGTAGCTCTACGAGTGGATGTATGTGCATCTTCAGTGAATGTTAACAAAACATCTAATGACTTCTCTTCATTACTTGCTGACTTTGGTCTACCTGATCTGGGCAGGTCACTAATAGTGCCGGTATTTTCAAACCTTTTAACAGTTTTTTGAACTGTTGCAAATGAAATTAGAGTCCTATTAGGCCTAAATGTAGCATTAAAAAGATCCCTTACAGCCCTATAAGATCGCTGCACCGGACCCCAACCTCTCATCATGAGAAACGTTATTCTTTCTCTATCAGTGAGTTTGTCCATTGCACTTTTCTTTGTAAGAGACGCAAGCTGATCACAATATGAAAATTCAAAAACCAGTAAAATATTTTTTCAGATTGTACACTACTGCTGCGGAAAATTATTTGAACGAATTCAATAGAAGAGCTTGAAATGGTAATAATCAATAATTGTTTCTGGGTAACGCTATGGAAACTTCTCCTTTTTCAATTGCCGATATCAGATGAGGGGGACTTAAGAAACAAATTTTGACCTTGGAATGACCATAAAGGATACAAACAAGGTTAGGTTTGAGGTCAGCGCTACTTGTGATTGAAGAAAACAGCTGAAGTAAGCTTTGATCTATTTCCTTCAATCGAGTTTTTCTGCGAGACCTCAAAGTTGAATAACCTCCAAATGACCTTTAAGATGAATGGAAAATTATTGACCTCAATGGTTTTGAATGGAAAATTTACCGCTCTTTCCATTGCTGATGTCAAAAATGGTGCTTCCCATTAAAAAAAATTGACCTGACCTTAAAAAAAAACCCTCAAGGTCATCTTCAAGGTCAAATCTAAGGTCGCCGTTGAATTCCTTGTCGAAAATTACATCGAATATAACCTTGACATTTTTTACAAATAAATCACCTGAAAAGTTATTTGGGTGTTTCAATATTAGAGTTTCAATTTGGGGTTTTTAATATTAGAGAAGTTAACAGAGATTGTTTAATAATTTATGATTTATTAAGTTTTAACATTATTTTATTAATTGGTTAAATAATTAATAGACCATTTATAAAGAATATATAAGTGAAATTCGTTGATATTATTTATATAATGAGAAAAAGGGAGATTTATATTTATTTATGTGTAAATAATTGAAATATAAACATTCATTTACATTATTTTTTATCTATATTGATTGTTATGAATTTCTTATAATTATAAGTATCTTAAGCTATTTAAATGCTAAGGTAGAGGAATAATTATTTTAATTAAATACTACGCATTTGAACTTAAAAACTGATGAATTAAATATGGCTTGAGCTACAAAAGGAACGATTTCATTCACGTATAAGCTTTCGGGTTTTCAAGAACTCTCGTAGCGTAAAAATCATTTTGTATGTTACAACTGTTTTATTAAATTTCAGCTAGGACAGTATCATAAAATGATAAATGTAGAATATTGTTATACAGGGTGTTCGAAATGTTCCGGACCCCCCACTTATAACATAAAGTAAGCATTTTGGAAAAAAATGTTAAATACAAAAGTTGTTAAGTTTTGAAGGTTGAACTAAATGATGAACTTGGATTTGTTATTGGTTATCATTTTCAAGGTCATTTAAAGGTCGTCTTTAGTTTTTTAAATAGGGACCCCTATTTTTTATTTCAGATTCTGAAAGAGCACAAAATTTTCCATCTGGATATGTACCCACGTTATGGCTCAAAATGACCTACAGAGGTCATTTAGTGGTTAAATGATTATTTAGTAGCAGAAAGCCAAGAAATCCCGATTATTAAGAACTTTGAGCGTATCTGACCAATACTAAAGTAATTTGATTTTGCAAGACAAACTTTATGGTGGCGTTAAATTGACATTGCCCTTGATTTTCAAGGTCATTTGAAGGTTAACTTTAGTTTTCCAAATTAAGCCTCCTAGTTGTAATTCTCCATTTTGCACCAGCGCTAAATTTTGCATTAGGATTGTAGAAGGTGTAATTGACACTGGCGTAAAATAAGCCTTAGGCCAGACAACCACATAACTTGGGCGAGAAAATGATAAATAAAAAAATGTCTAATCAAAATAAGCCTTAGGCCCAACAACTACATACCTTGGGGGGGAAAATGATAAATAAAAAAATGTCTAATCAAAATAATCCTTAGGCCCAACAACTACATATCTCGGGGGAGAAAATGATAAATAAAAAAATGTCTAATCAAAATAAGCCTTAGGCCCAACAACTACATACCTCGGGGGGGAAAATGATAAATAAAAAAATGTCTAATCAAAATAAGCCTTAGGCCCAACAACTACATACCTCGGGGGAGAAAATGATAAATAAAAAAATGTCTAATCAAAATGAGCCTTATTGCTCAGGCACGGGAGGTACAACTAATTAAGGTAACATCATGGGTGATCCAGCCAACTAAGGCAAGACCATCGGCGGCCCAGCCTACTAAGACAAGAACACTAGCGGCCGAGTCAGCTAAGGCAGGACTATCGGCGGCCCAGCTAACTAAATCAAGACAGTGGACTATTCGCCCAAACTGAATTTTTTTAAAATGTCGTTGACAGGAACTTTTTACAACAACTGTTCAAATTGTTGCCCATTAACAGTTTGGCAATGTGCTAACCGATTGTAAAAGGCTGCAACAACATTTCGCAAGATTTGCTGAGGTATCAAGTCTATTTCATCAGTGATTCTTCGGCGTAATTCATCCAAGTCACGTGGTTTTATAACATAAACTTTATCCTTCAAGTATCCCCAAAGGAAGTAATCAAGAGGCGTTAGGTCTGGGGACCGAGGTGGCCATTCAATTGTACCTCTCCGCCCAATCCATCTATCATGAAATGTTGCATCTAAATATCGGCGAACATGAATACCGTAGTGTGCAGGAGCACCATCCTGTTGGAAGTAAATTTCGTCCAGATTTCCACCCGTTAAATTCCGTATAGCAGGTATAATTTGGTCTCGAAGCATGTTTTCATACATTGCAGCATTTAAATTACCTTCAATAAAGAAAGGGCCAAGTACTCTTCCATTAAATATGCCAGCCCAAACATTTACTTTTTCAGGATGTTGCGTGTGGTCCGCTCTCATCCAATGTGGATTGATGTTACTCCAGTATCGACAATTATGTCTGTTCACTGTTCTGCTTAACTCAAACGTGGCTTCATCAGAGAAAACAATGTTATTGAGGAGCAAAGGATCATCAGATATCATTTGCATCATTACATCACAAAACTCTACCCTTCTATCAAAATCATCTTCAGATAATTCCTGTACCAACTTTAATTTGAAAGGATGCCATTTGTTGAGTTTCAAAATTTTGTGCACAGATGCAGCTCCCATTTCATGCTGTTGTGCACAACGTCTGATGCTGCAATGGGGGTCCTCAATAAATGATTGTAATACGTCTAAGCTCTTTTCATCATTAGACGATGATTTGGATCTACCTGATTTAGGACGATCTTTAATACCACCTGTCTCTTCAAAACGTCTAATTGTACGAATTACGGTACTTTTTGAAATAGGGTTGTTTTCTTCAACTCTGAATGTTTCATTGTATAAACGCTGTACCTGTTTGTAACCTCTCTCTTGATCACCCCACCCTCGCATCATCAACAAAGATATTCTTTCTCGTTCAGTAAGATGTGCCATTTTTCACTACGATTAAAAGTACAATTATTGAAAATTAATACAATTATCTGAATTTCGAAGTAAGAGAACTTCACTTAACTCTTGAAAACAGAAAAGTAAATAGGAGTAAACAATTGTTAATTAACAATTATAAATGAACTGATTCCTAAAAAGAATAGTGAGCAAAATCTTCTAAGGTACAAGTAACGATCCTGAAAATGCTATGAATCATGCGTAGAAACTCGTAACCCTTGCAAAAAATTATTGCAATAAAAACTGTTCATGTAAAACGGTTAGATTATTTTGCTTTTGAAATTAATAACCCCCAAGTGTCCTATGTAAATCATTTCGAGCCATGACGTGGATATTGTACATATCTCCAGACCTAAAATTTAATGCTCCTCCAGAATCCGGAATACAAAATGAGTCCCTTTTTAATAAGCTGAAGATAACTTTCAAATGACCTTAAAAATGAAGGCCAATTTTAAAGTGACCATAAAGTTCGTCCTAGAAAATCAAATTATGTACTTTAGTATTAAAGTACGAAATTTTTTTTTCTTTTCGTCAAATACACCCAAAGTTCTTAATAATCGGGATTTCTTGGCTTTCTGCTACTAAATAATCATTTAACCACTAAATGACCTCTGTAGGTCATTTTGAGCCATAACGTGGATACATATCCAGATGTAAAATTTTGTGCTCTTTCAGAATCTGAAATAAAAAATAGGGGTCCCTATTTAAAAAACTGAAGATGACCTTTAAATGACCTTGAAAATGATAACCAATAACAAATCCAAGGTCATCATTTAGTTCAACCTTCAAAACTTAACAACTTTTGTATTTAACATTTTTTTCCAAAATGCTTACTTTATGTTATAAGTGGGGGGTCCGGAACATTTCGAACACCCTGTATATTATTAAATCTGAAAAAGATTTAGCTCCTCAAATTGAAAGTAATAGTAATTTGAGGGGGTAGTAGGGTCCCGACGGGAAAAAATCATAACATTTTTGCGATTTTTTTTCGAGCAACGGTAGAAGTTATTTATTTGTAATTCTGACATCGGAACAAGTAAAATTTTAAAATCTGTGCTGGTGGCCGAGAATTGACGGCGCGCCTTTGGAAAAAAGTGTCTTTCCGTGTACACGATCTTGCCCAAACGGGTTATCTAAATGCAGAAAAAAATTTTTCTTTGGTTAGCAGAATAAATTTGCCGGCCCCAATGTTCCACGTTTTTTTTTTTTTTTTTTTTTGGGAGACTAAAATTCGAAAAAGCCTGATTTTTGCTTAAAAATTTGGCCATTTTGAGGGTAGATCTCAAATAAAAATAAGAAAATAGAATAATGGAAAATGTTGGGGCGTACTTTTGTGTACGTTAAAATGTGTGCCAAAGAATCGATTCAATAGTTTTTGCAGGAGAGTATACACCGACTTTAAAAATCTGGTTCTGAAATAAACGCATTTGAAGTTTTGAACGACAAAAAATGAAAATTCTATTTTTTTTAAACTTACATTGAATCATCAATTACTGGTCCATATAACAATGTTCCTGCAGCTGAAGCAATGTTCAGGAAGTCTTGTTGTTCCTGCCTGCGATGAATTCTGGTCTCTTTTGACTCCGTTGCAGCTTGACCAATTTTTGAACATGAAGGAATATAACGCGCACTGAAACTTTTTTTACACTTCACTTGAATTTTAAAAGTTAACACTTTCGCTACACTCTTTACATTTGACAAGCGTAGAAAGCGTTGAAAATACTAAAACAATCAACTATTCTGCAGTGCGTGTCGAAGTCCACTGTCACAGATGGCGTCGAGCTGAGTCGAATTTTTTTCGCTGATGAACTTCTAACTTCAGCATCCACTTTTTTATTTTTATTTGAATTTTGCCTCTTTCTTGATCTGCTCAAATGACGGCTTGAGTTTTGACCCTCACCTCGCGAAACTTTTCTTACATTCGGCATTTTAAATGTGAATTTAAATTTGATAAAGTAGGAATACACGACTGCTTAGCTGAATGGGCAACGAGCAACTGATGCCCCTTAGGTCGGTAGGTCTTTGGTCCTCTGTTCGTCTACAAACAAACAAAAACAGCTGTTCAGGTATAAAAGACCCAATATAAGCCTTCTGCTTAACGACGGCGACCAGCTGCGCCCCGGGTCGTTATGCCTAATGTGCTGAGCTAGAGGGGCGGAGACATACAACGCCACTACTTCCTTAATTTTTCTCCGAATGCTTGTAATTAAGAGACATTATTACTAAGATGCTTAGCTATAAGAAAATGAATACAAAAACATGTAGCTTGGAAACAGCAACACATATATGTTAGTCATTAAGACACGCGCCGGAGTCGCGACATGCGCTAACACAATGTAAATAATCGAGAGTATGTAGGGAAACGAGGATCCCCCCCGCAAAGAACCGCGTAAAGAGAGGGGATAATAAGCTCGCGAGGGCCATCGCGGCTAATGAGCCGAAAAGCGATCGCTCTCTCGTCCAACAACCTCACCTGGAGAAGTACGTCTTTGAAGCCACTACCGCTGGCGCCGAACTAGGAGCGTCGGCGAGGAAGTATGCTGCACAGGAGCCTACCAGCGCAAGTCAGCCGAACCGGTTGAGAGCACCTCATGAGGAGACGACGCGCCGCTTAGCCACACCAGCGGAAGAGTCGGTAAGTACCTACAGTCTCTTTTGTGAACGCGCATATATCAATTGTAGATCGCGAGAGCGTGCGTGCGAAAAGGCTTAAAGCCGACCGTCAGCGTAGAGTTCCGTAAGGACTAAATTGTGTAAAGAGAGGACAATGCCCGCTGAGGGCCAATAAATCTATACGTATTAACTGTGCCTCCTGCTGTTTCTCCACTAGCCCCGTACACTCACGACTCTGCCGCCGAGTTAGCCCGGGCCGAACGAGTGATCGTGGTTGGACGCAAGTGCTCGGTATCTGGTCGATCGAAGGGGCAAAAATGTCAAGGTTTGATAAATAATAAGGATCTTAGATCGAAGCCGAGGACCCGCACTTCAAACAAAATTGTCATTTTCGAAAGTGTCGGGACCCTACTACCATCTAAGAAAAAACCGTTTAGGCTCTTGAGCATTAACCATATTATACATTGTCACTAAAATTGGTTTGTTCAAACGTTTTCCTATATTCCACTTCTTTGTTTTTTGTCGATACATAATGATGAGAAATGTCAGTATATAAATATTTAAAAAAGTGGAAGTTTATTTACCATCACCTGTCTTTAGACTTGCGCTAATGTATATTGCACCTTTGAATCATGAGCAAACAAAACTGGAATATTCTAATTCTAACAAATGAATACTAGGATAAAACAAATAAGAGTAGAACAATGGTCAACAGTGAAGAAGTTTATACAAGAAATATTGTATTTACAGAAATATTGTAAACTGCGATTAAATTAAATCTTTAAAAAAAGATGAAGTGGGCAGGCCTACTTAAAATCCTCCACTATTAAATTAAGGAGCTTATTTCAAGGATTTCAAGGTAGAACTCTCATCTCCCTGAGAGTGTTCCTGAGCACCTGGACATCGTCTACAGGAACACCGACCAAATTTCTTCGTGCGGACATTTTCCCGGACGGCCGCTCTTAATACAACAATATTAAGACTAATATTCTTAAATATTATAATTATTTATTTATTAATTTATTTCCAACGTGAGTAGTATAATATACAAAAATATAAAAAAAAATATATAAGTGGCGTATAGCGTAAAGTAAAATAGAATTTGAAACAGAATAATTAAGTAGAATAATAATTTAAAATTTTTTTAGAATAATTTTTAACAAAATATGGTGATAATTTATCCTTAATAATAGAATAAAAAATCTTCGTATATGTGGATAATAGAGGTATACAGTGTGAGGAAAAGGTATGGAAAGTTTATTTTTCCGCGAAGATGTTCTTCCAGGCAACGAGGAGGCCGATCTACGCCACGCAATCACGCCGTATCTAATTAATCCGTCTCTAACGCGATGTACGATCCCCGAGGTTCTACGGCTTGCCCGTCGCGATGACGCTCCAGCAGACGAACTTGGCGCGAAGGAGAGAGAGAGAGAGAGAGAGAGAGACGGCTCGACGCCCAGCTGATCGGCCAGCCGCTTGCGCTGTAACAGCGGTAGACCGCTCCACAAGGTTGTCGTCGTCCAGTTCCAGCCGGCCAAGCCTTCGCTTCCCTGCTGATGATGTTGGTGGGCAGGAGACGCCCGGTCGACGCAGCACTACCGCCTCCAGCCCCGCACTCTAACCTCAACAAGGCCCGGTGGATGGGCAAACGCGGCGCACGCCTGCGTCGCAGCACCGACGGCCACCATCACTGACGCACGGACCAGAGAGGAAGACGGTTAGAACAGAGGGCAAGTCAACCTGGACATCGGCGTCGAGACCAGCAGCCGGCGCAGAGCAAAGAGCGCAGCGAGCACGTGTCACTGGTCGAGCGACACATGCTAGACAAAGATAGAGCGGGGCGGAGCACAAGGTGCGCGCGCCGGGAGAGGAGGCGCCGCTCAGAGCGACCTGAGCCTAATGCGAGCGAGACAGTGCCGGCGTAGGACCTGCGCCTCCAGCCGCGCAATTAATGTAAGCGGTAGCCCAGCGTGCGCTTCGCCATATTCCCGAGTCTCCGCGTGTGAGCGGGAAAAGGTTAGAGGCCGGGGTTTGCACCTCTCCCTTTTCCCTTTGTACGCCTCCTACTACTACTACACTACACGCACTAATGATTTTTCTGTTGGCTGCTTCTCCGCACCTTCCGCTCCACTGCCTATGACCTAAAGGGGATTTCTCACTTTACCTACTACTCTTAATTTTGTTGAGCGCCAGGCGCCTTGTAGACGCCGCCGGATCACGAACTCCTCGCTCTGGTTGAGAATTCTTTCTCCCAGGGTTGGGGGTCCTCCCGAGACTACCACGTACACGTGGCAATGGCTGCACGCTCCGTTAACGACGCGGACTCAGCTACTCACTCGAGGTAGCCGGTGCACTCGAGATTTGTTGAGAATCAGCTTCGACCCACCACCTCACAACACACCCAACACTTAGAAATCAAACTCGAACACTTGTGAATTCTATCTAAAATATATATTGCCTCCTGGTACCGACGCTTTGGCTGAGTGGTGGAGATGCACCTCAGGCGTTCGGGAAAGTTAAGCAACTTTCGGCGTGGACACTACTTGGATGGGTGACCGCGCTGGAAGTTGCGATGCCTCCTCGATCTCTTAGGTGTTTTTCTCCACACTCAACAAAGTGAGCGGTAGGTATGAGAATGACAAATTCGGTGCTCAGACATACGAAATGTGACTTGGGCATCTAATTTGAGCATTCTCAATATACCGACCCACTCCGGAACGGGTTTTCCTAATTGGCATTTACCCTAATTATAGGTTTGGCCACAGGTTTTCCCCGTTCCACAGGCATAACCCTGGGCGAATGCGAAGTGGGAGTAGGGACGGGAGGAGAAGATCTGCCGGCAGAAAAAGATAGAGGGAAAAAGCTGGGCTACAGGGTTGGTGGGGTTAGAGCCGTGTCCTCCCATCACACCTAACCGGGGGGGTCAGTGCTGTATCCTCCCCTCGCTCGGTAGTAGGCAAAAATAAAGAGTCGGCAGGTACTGCTAGGCCCATGAGGCTGCAGGAGATTCTCACAAAAAAAAAAAAAAAAAAAAAAAAAATTGCCTCCTGGCTTAGGGGAATACACTTGTTTGCAGATAAGAGGGAGAGATATAATAAATATGGGGGAGAGAAACCCGTATGAGGGTGTACGCGGGGCTCACCATCTCGAAAAACTTCCGTCCTAACTATACTTCTCCTCGACTAAAACTTCTCACGACTCGCTAAACTCAAAGAAACTGGAAAAGTGCGTCCGGCTGCGAAGCTAGCTTTCGGCTGAATGGCGTTGCGTCGTGGAAGTCTTCTCCGTCGCGACGCTAGCCCTTTTTCCCTCTCACTCGCTCTCACTAATTTCACACGCTCTTTTCTCTCTCGAAGGGTGTTCTCCGCGGTCCGCGTCTTTCCGCGCCGATCGACTTCCGCCCGCACCAACGATACGCACGTTGATTGGCTGCACGGCGTCAACGTAGCCACTTGATGTCGTCTAGCGCGAACGCGAGCGCAAGTTAATTTCAAGCGCGGCGCGACGTAATTCTTGCGCGGACGTTGGCAGCCTGCTCGACTCGCCGAGCTCGTCGAGCAGCGCCAGTGACGTCACGCAGTCGGCTGCTCTTTTTCTATCCGCTCTTCGCCGCTATTCCCTCTCTCTCGCACGCTACTACTTTTCTATCTCGCCGATACGCGCGCGCCACCTCGACTCGCGCGCCAACACACCTACGCGCTCTCTCTCTCTCTCTCTCTCTCGCACCCGTACGCATGGTCCGCGCTCGACCACGTGTATATATTTTCTCTTTTTATTTACATTTAAAAACTAATAGAAAAGTAAAAAATTTTAACCCTTGTAACACTCCGTATAGTTTTTGAACCGGTTATTGCATCTCAAAATTCTCAACGGTATGTGAAAGTTTATGCTTTCAAATTGAAAATACAGTGTCGTGCAAATTTATATAATCATTTTTAACGGAGTTCCTTTTATACTAGTAAAAAATGGATTGTTTTCGTCATTTCCAAAAATCTTAAAAAATAGTAAAAATAGAAAAAAATTCTAAAAAGGAAAAGGATGTCTTTTGAAGTGAAAAACATAAATTTAAAGTGAAATATGGTTTCTAAAAAAAATTATTTTTTCAATTTTTATGGATTTCAAAAAAATCAAAATTTCTTATTTTGGGGAACGTATATTTTAATTACATAGAATAATCATAATAGAAACTGTTTCTTAATAAGCAACAATAGAGCAAAAATATGTAAAATTATATAAAAATGCTATTCTTGATATTTTTGTTTAATTATTTACAAAAATAATTTTACCTATTTTTGCTTCAGATGAGGCTAACTTTTACAACGATGGTTAACTGAATAGGCATAATTATCACTACTCAAAATCAATGGAGTCTTATAAAATTTCGAAATACCTTCAAAATTAGACGTTTCCACTTCAAAAAAACACACTGACCTTCAATATTCATAAAAACACGGATTTTTTCTGGAATTTGACCTTCAAATGACCTTTTAAAGGTTACAACAAAAATTTTTTAATACTGATCGGACAAAAATTTTCAAATGACCTTGAAAGTAAAATTCAAGGTCAAAACTAATTGCACGGATGGCCACTTTATACCGAACAACTTAGGTCAGAACAATTTTTTTATTTTTACCCTTTATTTTGAAAGTTATTTGAGTGAATCAATTAAAATGCCTTACCCTGTATACAGTAATCAATGAGATATAAAGAACACCGTTAAAGATGTCGGTCGGTAAGTTAGGGCTTTACTGCTACTCCGACCTCCCTTTGAGTCAGCAAATGAAAAATTTTTAAATCCCGTAGCCCTAATTTTGAAAATGTCTCTAGGCTTAGCACACCTAATTTCAGAATAATTTTAATGGCTAAGCCGAGACAAAGCCGATGCGAAACCGAGACTAAACTGTGGCGAATCCGAAACGCACCCGCGGCTAATCTCAGGTAGATGTCACACCCTTGTAAAGATGCTCCTGAACACTTGGACATATCTACAGGAAAAATTTTCAGCTTTTTACGCGTCGATAGTCCTCCGTATTTGTTTCTTCATAGAACTAGTCTTGCTGGCCCGAGGGTCTTACTAGACACCTGAACACCAACAACAAGGCTAGCTAGAGTGCCTCTTCTCTAAGTATGTTTCTCTACCTGTCACTAGTGGTAAAATTAAAGAATTATCAATATCCCTAATGTGTATCAAAGCTGGTAGAAAATCTTTTCAAACCACAGGTACATAGTTTTGAAACCCTTTGGAATACAAGTACATTCTCCAGTCTTAAGCTATCTTTGAAAAATCACCTCCTTGATAACGACTAATTCACTCCTCTATGGGACCATCCATAGTTTTGTGTCAGCCATTTAGTTATTAAATTATTATATACTTATAGAAGTGAATGTAAATTATTAGCGTGAATGGTTTAAGGATATTTTTATTTATTTCTTGTATTTTATTGTTTACTTGACGTGAATAGTATGTTATTATCTAGTCATTTTGAACTTATAACGATTTTTGAAACTGAAATTTAAAATTGATATGCTTTATACTATTTTTAAATACTTTATTTCACAATATACAACTATTAATTCTATTATATTAATTTACATACTGCTCTTTTTTATTTACAGTTTTTTTCTCGAAAAAAATATGTTATCTTTTTTTCTACAAATAATGAAACAGAAATGTGGAAGTTATGTTTGTGTTCAATTACTTCAGACACTAAATATTTTATTTGAAAACATACGAAATGAAACATCTTTATGTAAGTAATTAAAGATAATTAAATATAACTTTTTACATCTGCTATAAAATATTATTATGTCTTTTTAGATTATTTATTAAGTAATAATCACGTCAATAGTATTATAGTTCATAAATTTGACTTCAGTGATGAAGAAGTCATGGCTTACTACATCAGCTTTTTAAAAACTTTAAGTTTGAAACTCAATTCACATACAATTCACTTTTTCTACAATGAGGTAAATATTATTCAACATAATTTTTATTTCTACTTTAATTTGCGTCAATATATAACAGATTAAAAAAAGTTTAGGTGCATTAACTTTAATTTTTCTCAAAACAAGAATTATATGTTTTGCAATAAAATTGTATCTCTAGATATTTTTAACTGTCACTATTGTCGCAGCCTTGAGATCCAGAAACGCAATCAATTTCTATGGGATTGGCATTAAGAGGAACCTGGAGTAACAGTAGATTTCGATGTTACCAACCGATATTTTCAGCGGAATTCTTCGCTTTTTTCATAGATTATTGTATGGAATTATATAAGATTTTACAATTATACTTCAAGACAACTGTAGAATTGGAAATAACATATTGTAGTAAAATATAAAAAATTAAATTCTGTTTTATCAACTGCTAATTTAGTTTCGCCACGACTCTTTTTAAAGACTCGCATTACGAAAGCGCAAGGATATGAGCATAGATCGAACTCGGCACGTACGTAGCCGTTGGGGCAGCTTTCCGGGTGTCAAGCCGACGATCGATCCGGTGGCGTAGGACAAGACTCAAGAACATCTCAAAGGCAGGAGATGCAGGAGAAGAGCATTCTAGGCGCTACCAAGCAGCTCCTAGCCGCAGTTCAAGGGAACGAGAGCGTGAGAGAGCGAGAGCGGTTCGGCCGACCAAGGCAAGAGGAGGGCAGTCGTGTCCAAGAGTACTCGTATATAAATCTATTAATATTTATTTTGTAACAAAGGTATTGCTCGGCAAGCGCGAGCAAAAGCTTTGTCATACATAAGTCGGTACGCGACGCGCGTATATATAATATATACTTGCGTTAGCGCGACCGCGACGGCCAGAGAGCAAGTGCGCTCCCGAGCGTCCCCACTCCGCGACGCTCTCCCACCGCGGAACAACGTTCCCACAGCGTCCGTCTCTCCCACCGGGCGCGCCTCGGATCGAGCGGCTCGGAGCGAGCGGGAGCTCACTGTCGAATTCAGTCCACTCGGCGCACTGAGCCGAGCTCCAACCTAAAGGGGAAGCTATCGCGCATAATGAGCGTGATCGTTGGATTCTCCGCGATCCGTTAGCATTTAGGCGTTGCGTTTAAATTGCGTAACCGTGTTAGTTTTAATGAGCACGCTCAAAGCGTTAACCGTTTAATATTTAAGTTTTCTTTTTGTATATTTTTTATATTATTTTTTACTAGTATTATTATGAATAAAATATTGAATCAATTTTACATGAAACAAAAGCTGTGTTAGTTTCTTCCGTCTAAGTGAAATTCGTATTATTCTTTAAGTGCCGCGTATGGGGTTGCGAGCGTGCTGAGCTCGATTCTTTTAGTGTTGCACGCGTATTGAGCGTGGCAACTTGGGGTTACAACGGACGTATTGAGCCCGTTCGCGAGTAGAGCTTCTGAACGTACTGAGTTCAGTGGCAACCGGAATACCTCCTTCTACCCCATAAGGAACCCGACTGCTACATGGCGACCGAAGTTCGGATGCATTTAACAGTCGGGTGCAACACTAAAAGAATCGAGCTCAGCACGCTCGCAACCCCATACGCGGCACTTAAAGAATAATACGAATTTCACTTAGACGGAAGAAACTAACACAGCTTTCGTTTCATTTAAAATTGATTCAATATTTTATTCATAATAATACTAGTAAAAAATAATATAAAAAATATACAAAAAGAAAACTTAAATATTAAACGGTTAACGCTTTGAGCGTGCTCATTAAAACTAACACGGTTACGCAATTTAAACGCAACGCCTAAATGCTAACGGATCGCGGAGAATCCAACGATCACGCTCATTATGTGCGATAGCTTCCCCTTTAGGTTGGAGCTCGGCTCAGTGCGCCGAGTGGACTGAATTCGACAGTGAGCTCCCGCTCGCTCCGAGCCGCTCGATCCGAGGCGCGCCCGGTGGGAGAGACTGACGCTGTGGGAACGTTGTCCCGCGGTGGGAGAGCGTCGCGGAGTGGAGACGCTCGAGAGCGCACTTGCTCTCTGGCCGTCGCGGTCGCGCTAACGCAAGTATATATTATATATACGCGCGTTGCGTACCGACTTATGTATGACAAAGCTTTTGCTCGCGCTTACCGAGCAATACCTTTGTTACAGTTTTAATGTATCATTATATTCCTGGTCACGTATAACCTTTCCACGAACTGCTATAACTAACTAGGCAGCGTTTATTGTGTTGGTATTGTTGAAATGCTTTTCAGCACGCTCTCGAATTCAGCTAAGTTTGAGAAAACTGGAAGTTCAAATTCTCCCGACACTTGTAGCGGTCGGCACTATACTCGATTAGCTGCGGCACACATCCACATCGTGGGAAGTAAGTGTGGACGAGCAGCCCCGTTACAGATTATTTTGTTTAATATTTTACTAAAATATGGATTTTCTACAATTCTACAGTTATTTTGAAGTACAACTACAAAATATTACACTATTTTATACAGTAATCGATAAGAAAAAGCAATAACACTATTACTCCAAACTCCCGTTAAGGAAGTTTGAAAGTCAATTAAAAATTCTAATTTTGCGCTATAATACAGCAGTAGGAAAATTCACTATTTTTTATAATTTATTCTAAAACAAGAATTCAATTATTTAAACTACCACAAGATTTGGATTCCGCAGACCAAAATACATACCAACAGATGAATTTTGTAAAACGTTAAGACTATTTTTTTTTGTTGTTGTACGGGAGTTATAAACAAAAATCCTTTTTCTTTTAAGACATAGTTACTAATAAAGTATTTCTAAATTCTAGAATAACATTGAAATTTTTGTAGCAACACTTTCCAAATACCAGTAATAATATTTGTTAACTTTTCAATTTATTTCCAAGGAAACTCATCGTTTAAACGGATTAAGTTGTTAAATGGAGTATGGTTCCTGTTGAAAATATCCAGCTGGAATTCCCCCCGAGAAATTTAACTGGAAATTCACGTGGAAATTCCAGCTGGAAATCCATGCATGGACTGTATTCTAGCTGGATTTCCAGGTGGATTTTTAGTGAATGTAGGTTGAATTTTTAGCTTGATTTTGAATTAATCCAGATGAAGATATTAGTTGCAAGTACTCTTAATCTTGCTATATGTTAAAAAAAAGTTTTGGAACAGATTAATTAATGAGTTTGACTTGTAAGTACTATATAGTAAAATGAGCTATAAAACTGTTTTATGGAAAACATGGAATTGTTATAGGATAGTTGTAGAATTTGCAATTTGTTGTAATTATTTGATTAAGTAATTGAAAAAGTAGTAAAAATAGATATATTTAAGAAATTTCATAAAATTGAAGAAATTTAAGTAAATATTAAAATTTTTCAATTACTTAATCAAACAATTCTTAATACTATAACTCTTCAACCCAAAATTGCGTAAATTATAAAAAATTTAGGCCCTGTCTCATTAAAATTCATGCGCCAATGGAACTTGTAGGTTAGTTGCGCCAAAGGCTACTTTTTTTTAAACAGGCATAGCAGAGCATAAAATGACCTTAAAGGCTTCCTCCTAGGCTTGTTTTGGAAATAATTAACCTTTAGAGGGCCGGAATACGCCTCTAGGCGTAAGGGGTCTGACTCACCAAGATTGCAATTTAGTTTGGCTCTAACTCAGGGACCTTAGACCACATTCCTATAGAAATGCGATTTTCAAATTTTTCAAAACCCCAGCCCTCTAAAGGTTAATAATATTTAATTCTTAAGCGGTGAAACCGTCCCTATTAGTACACTGCTCTTTTACAGCCAATAACCAATACTATTGAACACTAGGAAAAATCTAGACGCATACAGTTTTATTGTTTTTAAGATTTCCTCTTTTCGACGTTGCGATTGAAATGCTCCAAAAAATTTATTTATTATTCCAAAATGTAGTTTAAACAAAAAGATTATATTTAATACTTATTTTATGTTGTTCTTTTGTGATCGATTTTTCAAAGAGTTTTCAGTCTGTAATAAACCTCATACCCCTCTGACCGGTAGAATAAATATCTAAACAATATGTCTCAATTTTTTATTTATTTTATTTATTTATACCCTGTTGAAAATCTTACGTAAGATCTTACGTAAGTTTTTATTGTTTTGCTTTATGACTCGTGCAGAGAGAGAAATAGAAAGTATGTTGCATATGTTCTTTTGTTACTCTAAAACTTTATAATGATTTTAACTTTATTTATCTTGATAAATTTATCATATTTCTTTAAATACTATATATTTTTTACAAATTTCTTCAAATTTTCTCTGCTCATGACTCTTGAAAGTGCGACATACAGTTGGCCATCACTAAATACTG
Source organism: Sycophila sp. Sp_5 (assembly GCA_018906775.1). NCBI lineage: Eukaryota > Metazoa > Arthropoda > Insecta > Hymenoptera > Eurytomidae > Sycophila > Sycophila sp. Sp_5. Next base: position 87,277 of record JACCID010000326.1, on the reverse strand, counting down.
GTGATGATAGATACATTCAAACTTTTTTAAATGACTGACCTTGTGATTTATTTATTGGTATAGCAAGAGTAAGCCATATTGGAAATGTTTTCTTGTCATGCAAAAAGGTATTTCTTTAGTAGATGGTGATACATTAATTCTTGGTGTAACAATGTTTGATTCTCTTTGATTTCCGGTATTTATTTTTCCTAAAATACTGAAATCTTTTATTTCTTTTATTAATAATCGCGTACTATTGCACAATCCAATATTTAAATTAAAATTTTTAAGTAATATGACACACGTTCCAATTTTTAAATTTAATGTATGCGGTGGCAAACCATTTGGAGTCAGATAATTTAAAAATTCGGTTGATAAAATTGAATCAATTATTTTATTTGCTCTACATTTCTCTACATTCTCCTTCCATTAGACATAGACAATTATCAAATTTCATTTCGTAATAAACAAAATGACGGCCTAAAGATAGAAAAAATGTCAAAATCTTCAGGATGTTTTTACTCAATAATAATGAACCTTAAGAAAAAATTTAAAGAAAGAAAAGTTCTTAGAAATTATCAAAGAATACGTTGAAAATTTTTCAGAAAATTTCGACAACTTTTCGGATTTTTTAAAATTACAAATTTTTGTGAATTTAAAAGTCGTCGAAAAATTCTGAAAAAATTCCAGCGTTTTCTATGTTGAATCCTAAGATCTTTTTATTTTATATCTTTTTTTTCTTTAAGTTTATCCTTTTTTAATAAACGTTCACTGTAGTCTTTTTTGGTATATAATTCTATTTGGTCTATTATTTACAAGTTATGCGTTATAGTTCGTTATCGCATTACTGTTCTTTCCTAATTTAAAAAAAGATCTTAGAATTAATCACAGAATACGCTGGAATTTTTTCAGAATTTTTCGACGCCTTTTTTAAATTTACAATTTTAAAAAATCCGAAAAGTTGTCGAAAATTTCTGAAAAAATTTCAACGTATTCTTTGATAATTTCTAAGAACTTTTTTTTTCTATAAATTTTTTCTGAAGGTTCATCATTATTGAGTAAAAAATTCCTGAAAATTTTGACATTTTTTCTATCTTTAGGCCGTGATTTTGTTTATTACGACATGAAATTTGATAATTGTCTATGATCTAACTTCAAGTTTAGGACCATTTGGCGTGGTTTCCTTAGTTACAACAACAATTCTTATGAGATTTCAATACGATAACGTTCAATAAAAAAAAAAAAGAAGTTCAAAAATTCGCGTTATTTTTCCAACAAAACTTATATATGAATAAAAAAATGAATATCATATTCTGAAGGATCAGTCAATTTTACGTCGAAAACACTTTTTTCGAAATTTCTGAGAGCTTTTTTTATCAGAAAGTACAGCCGTTGAAAACCGTGTTGAAAAAAAATAAAAAAATGTCATTTTGGTACTTAATGGATTAAGGTGGAATTTATTTTATTAATACCATATTTTTCACTCTCATTTTCTTTCATAGATGGATAATAAATATTAATTTTATATTTTCCATATAATTCACGTGCGTTAATTAAATTATGAAACACACAAATTGTTTGAGAAATTGCTTGGATGGAAATTGGATCATGGGAAATTACACTGAGACGGTACACATTGAACTAATTGAATGAGCGTTTATTTGAGAATACAATGAGAAAGCTCTCGAGCGAGTCCGCTTGTACCTGAGGTAACCTTAAAGTGCCACGTGGCACGAGCTGTGACTGAGCGGGATACTTGTCTGAGTGATGCTGAAGAGAAATCCTGATGAGCGGTGTAGCCTGTAGAAGATGAGCCTTGATAAGAAGGGTTGAGCAGGAACAGCAAAAAGCGATGAGTATGAATAAAAAGCGATGAGCAGGAAAAAAGCTGTATCGAGCGGGCTTGTGATGTGATCGGTGCGGCGTTCGGCCGAGAAGAGAGTCAGAGGTGAGGCTAGTGCCGACGTAAGCGATGCGGCAAGCGCTCGTCGGCAGGGCTCAGCGTTTAAATTATAAATCGCGAACATTCCGCCCGCATCACCAACGTCCTTGGTGATTAAAATTTTTTGAGCGATGATAACCTTGATGAGAGCTGCCGGTGGGCTAAAAGCCAAGCGTGATGAGAAGACGAGGAACAGCTGGGTCGTAAATCCATTTGTGATGAGTAAAGACTGATGAGGAGGACTGTCTGGGTTGTAAGGCCAAGCAGCTGCTGAGATGAAGCTGGGTTGCAAACTGGGTCGTAAAGCCAACTTGCGATGAGTAAAGACTGATGAGGAGGACTCTCTGGGTTGTAAGGCCAAACAGCTGCTGAGATGAAGCTGGGTTGCAAACTGGGTCGTAAAGCCAGCTTGCGATGAGTCAAAATGAATCCTTGCTTGTGAGAGGAACTGGCAAAGGCACCAACTTGTTAATTGGTCGAGTGATAGTCGTGGTGGCAGTCTTGAGCGTTACCACCAGCGTGAGCCGATCTTTCCCAGGGATGATTTGCGTGACGCGCACGAGAGGCCAGCGTGATGGAGGAGACCTTTCGTCCATAAGCAGCGCCAGAGTTCCAACTTGAATTACATGTGATGGGTGATGCCACTTGGAGATTGCCTCTTGCCTTTGTAGATAATGAGCAGACCACTGTTTCCAAAAGGTCTGTAATCTCTGTTGAATGAGCTGCCATCGTGAAAGCCGCGATGAGTTTAATTCTAAGAGCGATGGTTCAGGAATACTGTTTAGAGCTGATCCAATGAGAAAATGACCTGGGGTGAGCGCTGAGACATCTTCAGGATCGTCGCTGAGAGGTTCGAGTGGGCGTGAGTTGAGAATAGCCTCCACCTGCGTAAGAAGAGTTGTAAGTTCTTCGTACGTAAGCAGTGTATCGCCGATAGTGCGTCGCAAGTGAAATTTAATCGATTTCACGAGCGCTTCCCATTTTCCACCCATGTGAGGAGCGGCAGGAGGGATGAACTTCCACGTCGTTCCTTGAGCTGCGAAAGTGGATGAGACGTCCTGATGTTCTTGAGATGCTTGATTGAAGAGCTGTTCAAGTTGAGCGTCGGTGCCTTGAAAGGTGGTACCGCAGTCTGAGAACATGATCTGAACTACTCCCCTGCGTGAGACAAATCGTCTAAAAGCAGCGAGAAAGCAGTCAGATGAGTAATCAGTTACGACTTCAATATGAGCAGCTGATGTGGCGAGGCATACAAAGACACAAATCCAGCCTTTGTCAGACTTGCAGCCGCGTCCTTTCCAAGTCTTGATGGTCACTGAACCAGCGTAGTCAACTCCAGTGTGTAACAATGCTCGAGCTGGAGTGACACGTGAGAGTGGCAGTTGTCCCATGAGCTGCTGAGCTCTTACAGCACGTTGTCGGGCACATGAGACACAACGTAAGATAAACGCTTTTACTGGCGCTCTCCCTCCAAGTATCCAACAGTTCTGTCGAAGTCTTGCGAGCGTCAGTTGAGTTCCTCCATGTAGCGTTGAGCGATGAGCTGCATCGATGAGTAGAGTCGTGAGATAAGAATGACGAGGCAAAATCGCAGGGTGCTTTTCATCAAAGCTGAGAGCTAACTTTTCGAGCCGTCCACCAACTCGGAGAATTCCTTCTGGGTCGATGAATGCAGTCAGGCGTGTGAGAGCGTGTCCAGTTGGCAGCGTAGAACCTTTGGTGAGAAGCTTCAGTTCTGGAGCGAAGTAAGCTGTCTGAGTTGCCTTGATCCAGAAGAGCAGTGCATCGTTCATAGATCGAGCGGTGTACAATGACGAGGGTTTGGCCTGGCGTTTGAGCACGTTCTTGATTCTAAAAAGCAATGAGGTAACCTTTAATAATCTGTTGAGAGTTGAGTACCTGAGTATCAAGTCCCAATGATATGCGTTGTGGTGAGCCATGGACAGCAGTGTAACGCCAGATTTTGCTTCTGCGTCAATGTTGACCTGAGCAGTCCACGGTTGGGTTGGCCAAGTTACTGGATCAAGCTGCATCCAAATTGGACCAGTCCACCAAAGTGGGTGAGATTTGAGTTGAGATGTGGTGATGCCTCTTGAGCCACAATCTGCTGGATTTTCCGTGCCAGGAACATATCGCCAAGTGGTATTAAGTGCACATAATTCCTGAATTTGGGTAACTCTGTTTCTGACATAGTCCTTCCAACGGCTTGCAGGTGAGTTGATCCACGTGAGTGTTACTTGAGAGTCCGTCCACAGATGAGTATGGTCGATTTTGACCTGAAGAGACTCCTTTGTCTTCTTGATGAGCTTGGCGAGTAGCAGCGCTGCGGTGAGTTCTAACCGAGGGATGGTTAGCTGTTTAAGTGGAGCTACCTTGGTTTCCGAGCAAATCAATGACGTCATTGAGCCTGCGGACGGTGAGTTGACGGCAAGATAAATCACTGCTGCCATTGCGTCTTGAGAAGCATCAGCGAAGCCGTGTAATTCGATGGTGGAGAAGCTCCAAGTGCCAAACCACCGAGGAATAGAGATACTGGCCAGTAGTGTGAGTTCTCCTCTGATGCTGAGCCATTTTGAGCCACCTTGGCAGGAAGTGGATCGTCCCAGCCAAGCTTGAGAAGCCAAAGCTTCTGAAGCAGGATCTTGGCGTTTATGATCACTGGAGCTACTAGACCCAGTGGATCAAAGATCTGAGCGACTTCTGAGAGAATAGATCTTTTGGTGAGCTGTCCTGACTGAGCCTTGAACTTAGAAGTGAAGGTGAAGCAGTCTTCTTGAGGGAGGCATTTCATTCCGAGAAGAGAGGTTGCGCAGTCGTCTAAGGTGAGCGCTGAGCTTTCAGATGAGGTAGTAGAGAGCAACTCTGGATGATTACTGTGCCATTTGGAGAGTGGAAAACCGCCCGCATGGCAAAGCTGAGTCACCTGAGCAATCTCCTCAAGTTGTTGAGTGGTATCAGCTCCTCCAAATATGTCATCAACATATCTTCCTTTCTGGAAGGACGGGATGGCGAGTGGATATTTATGTCCTTCATCGTCAACTAGTTGAAGGAGTGCTCTGGTAGCAAGGAATGGAGCTGCCTTGGTGCCATATGTGACAGTAGTGAGCTGGAAGGCCACTTCCTGATGAGTGTCATTGAACCAAAGGATTCTCTGCAGATCCGAGTCATCAGGATGCACCTTTACTTGGCGATACATCTTGACGATATCCGTAGCGAAAAGATGGTGGAAGTGGCGTATCCAGGTGAGTACATCCACGATGTTGAGCAGGAGACTTGACCCTATGTGCATGAGATCATTCAGTGACTTGCCAGATGAAGTTGTGCTTGAACCGTTGAATACAACACGAAGTTTGGTGGAGTTGCTGTCTGGTTTGAGGACACCATGATGCGGCAAATAATACGGAGAGAAATTGACTGAGTGGCCTGAAGCTGAATCTACCTGTTTCATGTGTCCCATTTCGAGGTATTCCTCCATGAACTTCGTGTAGAGCTGTCCAAATTGAGCATTTTGAGCAATTCGTTTGTTTATTCTGGCCAGGCACTTAGATGCGGTGGCAGGTGAGCTGCCGAGTTTCATTGGTGAGTCCTTGAGAGGGATGCGCACAATGTATCTTCCTGTTGCATCTCTGGAGTGCGTTGAGCGGAAGTAAGCTTCACATTCCTCCTCCTCGGGACTTAGAAGGGATTCAGCATCTTGAGGAAGCTCTTCTTGCACCCAGAATTGTTTGAGCAAGTCGTGAAGATCATCCTGATGAATAGAACCATAATGAGCTGTGGCTGAGCTGACAGATGATACGTTAGCTGGACTCAGTATGAGCCAGCCAAACATTGATGACTGAGCGATTGGAGCTCCTGGATGATCTTTAATGATTCCAGGGTTGATGATAGGTCCGTAGTAGTCTGCTCCAATAATAAGCTCCACTTGGCGAAGCAGAAAATATTGCTCATCAGCAAGTTGCAAGTTATGCAGGTGCGGCCAATTGAGAACGGTAATCTTGCTGGATGGCACTATTGAGGAGACCGCTCGAAGAACATGAGCCTCAATAGTCACTGCCGCGGGTGTGTGTCTTGAGTAAAGCGTGAGTCTTACAGATCCAAGTGTGTGAGCTGCCCTTGCACCTCCAATGCCGTTGACGACAATCGACGACGCCTGGCGTGGCAGATTGAGCTGTTGAACGAGATGTTCACAAATAAAGGACAACTCGGATCCTGAGTCGATGAGCATACGAATCGTATGAGCGTGTACTTGAGTCTTGACATGAGCTAAAGCCGTGCCTAGGAGAGTTGACATATTTGGGGCGACGTGAGGTGACTCTTGATCGACGCTGAGCGATGAGCAGACTGGTGAGCGAGATAAACCTGTAGAGCTGACAGTTGAGTAGACGACTGCACAAACTCCTCAATGCGACTTGGATGAGGTTGACGATGTGAGCGTTGAATCATCCTGAGCTGGCTGCTTGGGTTGAGATGTCTTAGGGGAGTGTAGCATGGTGTGGTGCTGTTGATCGCACACCTTGCAACGAGCGTTACTGCGACAAACACGTACTCGATGGCGTCCTAGACAATTAAAGCAGAGTTTCTTGTCCTCCACAATCTCACGTCGCAACTCCAGCGTCAAGCCACGATAATGCGGACAGGAGACAATGAAATGATCGTGACCACAATAGTCATAGGCATGCGCAGTGTTACCCTGGTTGTAAGTTGCAGTCCTGGAGGCCACGGGTTGTGATGACGTAGACTGGTGAGCTGACTGTTGGTCAGAAGTGAGCTGAACTGGTGCTGAGCCTGTGTGAGCTGATCGTCTTGTTGGAATGGACCGTGCGGGAGCCTGAGTCTTCTTCTTGGCAGCATCTCGCTCCAGTGTCTCGAGAGTGCGAGCTTTTGCCTTGAGAAATGTTTCGAGCTGCTTTGAAGAAGGGAAATCTCGAGACGTGCTGATGGAATTTTCCCAGTCGAGCCATTGTGATGCGATGCGCACCATCATCATATCTCCAGCTTGCTCGGACATCCTTAATTTTGAGAATCATTCTCTGAGCTATGCGATGGCAATTGCATGGCCGTTCACTCCAGCAGCACTTTTGCCGGGGGTTAGCGTAACGCTCCCTGAGTGCTTTGAGCGCTGGCTCGAGGGAGTCAGCCTCTACTTCGTAGACTCCTACTATCTGAGCTGGCTCTCCCGACAGACAGGTGGTCAAGTAATGAAGTTTTTCCACGGGTGCTAGATCCTGATTACTGTGTATTAGGCTGATGTACATGTCGTGGAAATGCGGCCAGTCAGAGTAATCTTCACTAAAGTGCGGCAGCCTGATGTCGGGGAGCTTTGATAGCCTTTGAGCGGACGATTGAGTAGGTTGAACTGCAGGAGATGGCAGTTTGGCAAGGAGCTGCTTTAAGTCTCGCCTGAGCTTGTTGGCAAGCAAGATCAAACGCGAGTAGAGATTGTCGCGGAAATAAGGCATATCCGCTGCGGCTGATGTCCAAAGGATCTCCAATACTTCCTGATCACTGATGGCTCTGGAACGCACACCGTCTACTTGGTTGAGGCATTCTTCTATCACGGCATAAGAAAGCTCTTCATTTCCTTTTAGAAGTTCTTCAATATCCTCAAGTTCTGTGACTCGCAACAATTGAGCGTTACAGCGTACATTTAATTCACGAGGAGGCACGTGCGATCGAGTAATTGGAGACTGCGATCTTGTTTGATTTGCCAGTGTTGTTGCTGGTTGGGTTGACGTAGACTGCTTTTCTTCGTCCACGCTGAGACTAATTTCTTGCTGAATCGGTGACGCGGAGCGTGAACTGTTGGCTGAGTGGGTCGCTGACTTAACCTTCTTGGTGTCTGAGACCTTGAGTGTATCCTTAACTTGGTCGGCCATTTTGAATGGGATGAATTGGCAAATTCAGCGATGAGCAAACAGCGACCAGCGAGGCAGCGAAGAGCGTAGCAGCGATGAGTAAAGCAGCGAGAAGCGGGAGCAATGAGCAAAGCAGCGACGAGCGGGAGCAATGATCTGAGATAATCACTTCAATTAAATTCGGTATAAAAAATTATATTTATGTACAAATGGTTGGGCTAAAAGTTGAAAATAATGTTTCAATTTATAAAAAAAAACCTACAATCTATGATATTTTAACATAAAAAATATTTATCTAACAGAAACTAATTTTTTTTACGAAACGGACAAGTTTAACATTTTTTTTAAAGGTGAAGCTACGACCTTCGCCTCTTCATAACATTTTTCCCTTATTATTAATTACATTAACTACTCCTGTAAAAATTTTCATCGATCTAGATTGATCCAATCGCGAGACCTACGATTTTGAGACAAAATACTTCATTTTATCCCATAGTGCGACGCTGATTTCCATTCCTTGAAGGCAGGCTAGTAAGGCAAAATTGCCTTTATTAAAAGTGCATGCAGCTGTATTTTCTGCAATTTCAACTAGAGTACAGCTACTGGATAACACTTTTGGAGCGACCTTCCAAATAAGTTGATTCAGACTGTCATTATTGTTTTGTGTAAATCCACCAACACAACGTTGTAAAAGTTCGTCATTACTTAAATCTTCATAAATTAGCTTGATGTCTTCTATTACACAATCTGGAAAAGGTTCATAATCGTGCTGCAATTTCTACTCCAGTGGTGGCCAAAGCTTTTTGATAAGCACACCAAGAGTGAGGGCCGGACATTTATGATGCTGCGGATTTTTGGTTGTTGATTTATAACGAAAAAAATCACCCAAATCGCATCTTTCATTTTTTGTACTGAATCACAAATTCGTTTGATTCCTATGTGTTCGCGATTTATAATTTTTAAACGCGCGCGCTCCGCTCGACTCGTTACAAGGGCCGCCAGGAGGCAGCACCTCCCAAGCGCTGTGCCCTGCCGACGTGCGCTTGCGTCTGGATTGACCTCACCTCTCACTCTCTGCTCGACCGAACGCCGTACCGATCACATCGCAAGTCCGCTCGTTCCAGCTTTTTTTCTGCTCATCGCATTTTGTTCCTGCCCATCACTTTTTGCTGTTCCTGCTCAACCTTGCTTATTAACGCTCATCAGAATTTCTCTTCAGAATCACTCGGCAGTACCCGGCTCAGTCACAGCTCGTGCCACGTGGCACTTTAAGGTTACCTCAGGTACAAGCGGACTTGCTCGAGAGCTTTCTCATTGTATACTCAAATAAACGCTCATTCAATTATTTCAATGTGTACCGGCTCAGTGTAATTTCCCATGATCCAATTTCTATCCAAGCAATTTCTCAAACATTTGGTCTTTCGAGCCGGATCGAAAATTTAGACTGAGCACATTTGTGCGAACCGAATTTAATTGAAGTGATTAACTCAGATCATTGCTCCCGCTTGTCGCTGCTTCGCTTATCGCTGTTTCGCTCATCGCTGCTTTGCTCGTCGCTGCTTCGCTTGTCACAGCCTCGCTCGTCGCTGCTTTGCTTATCGCTGCTTCGCTCATCGCTGCATTGCTCATCGCTGCTTCGCTCGTCATTACCTCGCTCGTCGCTATTTGCTCATCGCTGAATTTGCCAACTTATCCCACTCAAAATCGCCGATCAAGCTAAGGATACACTCAAGGTCTCAGACCCCAAGAAGGGTAAGTCAGCGAACACCTCCGCCAAAGCTCACGCTCCGCTTCACCGATTGAAAAAGAGATTGTTCTCAGCGTGGAAGAAGAGAGGCAGTCTATGTCAACTCACCCAGCATCACACCATGCTACACATCTCTAAGACAGCTCAACCCAAGCAGCCAGCTCAGGATGCTTCAACTCTTACCCCGTCAACCTCATCCAAATCTAATGGAGAAGTTAGTGTAGTCGTCTACTCATCTGTCAGCTCCATAGATTTACCTCGCTCACCAGTCTGCTCATCACTCAGCGTCGATCAAGAGTCACCTCACGTTGCCCCAAACATGTCAACTCTCCTAGGCACGGCTCTAGCTCATGTCAAGACTAAAGTACACGCTCATACAATCCGTATGCTCATCGATTCAGGATCCGAGTTGTCTTTTATTTGTGCACATCTCGTTCAACAGCTCAACCTACCACGCCAGGCGTCGTCGATTGTTATCATCGGCATTGGAGGTGCAAGGGCAACTCAGACTCTTGGATCTGTAAGACTCACGCTATACTCAAGGCACACACCCCAGGCAGTGACTATTGAGGCTCATATTCTTCGAGCGGTCTCCTCAATAGTGCCATCCAGCAAGATCACCGTTCTCAATTGGCCGCACCTACATAACTTGCAACTTGCTGATGTACAATATTTTCTGCCTCGCCCAGTGGAGCTTATTATTGGAGCAGACTACTGCGGACCTATCATCAACCCTGGAATCATTAAAGCTCATCCAGGAGCTCCAATCGATCAGTCATCAATGTTTGGCTGACTCATCCTTGGTCCAGCTAACGCATCATCTGTCAGCTCAGCCGAAGCTCATCATGGTTCTATTCATAAGGATTATCTTCACGACTTGCTCAAACAATTCTGGGTGCAATAAGAGCTTCCTCGAGATGCTGAATCCCTTCTGCGTCCCGAGGAGGAAGAATGTGAAGCTCACTTCCGATCAAAGCACTCCAGAGATGCAACAGGAAGATATATTGTACGCATCCCTCTCAAGGATTCACCAATGAAACTCGGCAGCTCACGTACCACCGCATCTAAGTGCCTGGCCAGAATGAACAAAAAATTACTCAAAATGCTCAATTTGGACAGCTCTATACAAAGTTTATGGAGGAATACCTCGAGATAGGACACATGAAACAGATAGATTCAGCTGCAGGCCACTCAGTCCATTTCTCATCGTATTATTTGCCGCATCATGGTGTCCTTAAACCAGACAAAGCCTCCCCCAAACTTCGTGTTGTATTCAACGGCTCAAGCACAACTTCATCTGGCAAGTCACTGAATGATCTCATGCACACTGGTACAAATCTCCTGCTCAATATCGTGGACGTACTCACGTGGATACGCCACTTCCGCGATCTTTTTCTACGGATATCTTCATGATTTACCGCCAAGTAAAGGTTCATCCTGATGACTGGGATCTGCAGAGGATCCTTTGGTTCAATGACACTCATCAGGAAGTGGCCTTCCAGCACACCACTCACATATGGCACCAAGGCAGCTCCGTTCCTCGCTACCAGAGCACTCCTTCAACTAGTTGACGATGAAGGACATAAATATCCACTCGCCGTCCCGTCCTTGCAGAAAGGAAGATATGTTGATGACATATTTGGAGGAGCTGATACCACTCAACAAATAAAGGAGATTGCTCATCGGGTGACTCAGTTTTGCTACACGGGCGGTTTTCCGCTCTCCACATGACACAGCAATCATTCAAAGTTGCTGTCTACTACCTCATCTGAAGGCTCAGCGCTCACCTTAGACAACTGCGCAACCTCTCTTTTCGGAATGAAGTGGCTCCCTTAAGAAGACTGCTTCACCTTCACTTCTAAGTTCAAGGCTTAATCAGGACAGCTCAAAAGATTTATTCTCTCAGAAGTCGCTCAGATCTTTGATCCACTGTGTCTAGTAGCTCCAGTGATCATAAAGGCCAAGATTCTACTTCAGGAGCTTTGGCTGCTCAAGTTTGACTGGGACAATCCACTTCCTGCCAAGCTTTGCTCAAAATGGCTCAACATCAGAGGAGAACTGACATTACTAGCCAGTATCTGAATTCCTCGGTGGTTTGGCACTTGGAGCTTCTCCAGCATTGAATTGCACGGCTTGCCGTCAACTCATCGTCCTCAGGCTCGATGACGTCATTGATTTGCTCAAAAACCAAGGTAGCTCCACTCATATAGCTAACCATCTCTCGGTTAGAACTGACAGCAGCGCTGCTACTCGCCAAACACATCAAGAAGATAAAGGAGTCTCTTCAGGTCAAAATCGACCATACTCATCTGTGGACGGACCCTCAAGTAACACTTATGTGGATCAACTCACCTGCAAGCCGTTGGAAGTACTATGTCAGAAACAGAGTTACCCAAATTCAGGAATTATGTGCACTTACCACCACTTGGCGACATGTTCCTGGCACGAAAAATCCAGCAGATTGCGGCTCAAGAGGCATCACCACATCTCAACTCAAATCTCATCCACTTTGGTGGACTGGTCCAATTTGGATGCAGCTTGATCCAGTAACTTGGCCAACCCAACATTGACTCAGAAGCAAGATCCGGTCACACTGCTCTCCATGGCTTATCACAACACATATCATTGGGACTTGATACTCAGGTACTCAACTCTCAACAGATTATTAAAGGTTACCTCCTTACTTTTTAGACTCAAGAACGTGCACAAACGCCAGGCCAAACCCTCGTCGTTGTACACCGCTCAATTCAATCTCTGAACGATGCACTGCTCTTCTGGATCAAGGCAACTCGGACAGCTTACTTCGCTCCAGAACTCAAGCTTCTCACTAAAGGTTCTGCTCTGCCAACTGGACACGCTCTCACACGCCTGGCTGTATTCATCGACCCTGAAGGAATTCTCCGAGTTGATGGATGGCTCGAAAAGTCGGCTCTCAGGTTTGATGAAAAACACCCTGCGATCTTGCCTCGTCATTTTTATCTCACGACTCTACTCATCGATGCAGCTTATCGCTCAACGCTACATGGAGGAACTCAACTGACGCTAGCAAGACTTCGACAGAACTGTTGGATACTTGGAGGGAGAGCGCCAGTAAAAGCGTTTATCCTACGTTGTGTCTCATGTGCCCGACAACGTGCTGTAAGAGCTCAGCAGCTCATGGGACAACTTCCACTCTCACGTGTCACTCCAGCTCGAGCATTCTTGCACACTGGAGTCGATTACGCAGGTCCAGTGACCATCAAGACTTGGAAAGGACGCGGCTGCAAGTCCGACAAAGGCTGGATTTGTGTTTTTGTATGCCTCGCCACATCAGCTGCTCATATTGAAGTTGTAACAGACTACTCAGCTGTCGGCTTCCTAGCTGCATTTCGACGATTTGTCTCACGCAGAGGAGTAGTTCAGATCATGTTCTCAGACTGCGGTACAACTTTTCAAGGCGCAGACGCTCAGCTTGAACAGCTCTTCAATCAAGCATCTCAAGAACATCAGGACGTCTCATCCACTCTGGCAGCTCAAGGAACGACGTGGAAGTTCATCCCTTCTGCCGCTCCTCATATGGGTGGAAAATGTGAAGCGCTCGTGAAATCCATTAAATTTCACTTGCGCCGCACTATCGGCGACACTCTGCTCACACATAAAGTACTTACAACTCTTCTTACGCAGGTGAAGGCTGTTCTCAACTCACGCCCACTCGAACCACTCAGCGACGATCCTGACGATGTCTCAGCGCTCACCCCAGGACATTTTCTCATTGGATCAGCTCTAAACAGTGTTCCTGAATCATCGCTCTTAGATTTAAACTCATTGCGGCTCTCACGATGGCAGCTCATTCAACAAAGATTGCAGACCTTTTGGAATCAGTCGTCTACTCATTATCTACAAAGGAAACAGGAAATCTCCAAGTGGCACCATCTTTTCGTGCGCGTCACGCAAATCATCCCTGGGAAAGATGGGCTCACGCGGGTGGTGACACTCAAGACTGCCACCACGTCTATCACTCGACCAATTAGTAAGTTGGTGCCTTGCCAGTTCCTCTCACCAGCATGGACTCATTCTGAGTCATCGTAAGCTGGCTTTACGACCCAGTTTGCACATCAGCTTCATCTCAGCAGCTGTTTGGCCTTACAACCCAGACAGTCCTTCTCATCATGTCTAACTCATCGCTAGTTGGCTTTACGACCCAGTTTGCACAGCAGTTTCAGCTCAGCAGCTGACTGACCTTACATCCCAGATAGTCCTCCTCATCAGTTCTGACTCATCACAGATGGATTTACGACCCAGCTGTTCCTCGTCTTCTCATCACGCTTGGCTTCTAATCCACCGGCTGCGCTCATCGAAGTTATCATCGCTCAAGAATTTTAATCACCAAGGACGTTGGTGATGCAGGCGGAATGTTCGCGATTTATAATTTTAAAACGCGCGCGCTCCGCGCATCTCATTACGAGGGCCGCCAGGAGGCAGCACCTCCCGGGCACTGTGCCCTGCCGACGCGCGCTTGCGTCTGGACTAACCTCACCTCTGGCTCTCTGCTCGACCGAACGCCGTACCGATCACATCGCAAGCCCGCTCGTTTCAGCTTTTTTCCTGCTCATCGCTTTTTGTTCCTGCTCATCGCTTTTTGTTTCTGCTCATCGCTTTTTGCTGTTCCTGCTCATTCCTGCTTAATAACGCTCATCTGCTACAAGCAACAACGCTCATTAGGATTTCTCTCCAGAATCACTGAGCTGTACCCGGCTCAGTCACAGCTCGTGCCTCGTGGCACTATAAGGTTACCTCAGGTACAAGCGGACTCGCTTGAGAGCTTTCTCATTGTATACTCAAATAAACGCTCATTCAATTAATTCAATGTGTACCGGCTCAATGTAATTTCCCGTGATCCAATTTCCATCCAAGCAATTTCTCAAACACTAAGCCATAGTACACTGTTAATTTATCAATTATTATGCTGGTGAGTTTTCCTTTTCCAGATAGACTTTTAGTTTTTCTAATTTGTCCAGCTTTTTTTCCAGTTTTCATTTCTGTGTCTACTGTTTTATTTTTTACGAGATTACGTAGCCGTTTGCCCATCCTTTTTTGAATATGACCGTGTAACTCAGCGCGTTAGTGGGAGAGAGATAAATAGAGAGGGAGAAGGAGGATGAAGTGCGAGGAAGAGGAAAGTGTTGCGGGAACGTAGAGGATGGTGAGAGCGGCGAGGCGGCTCTCGCGGCGAAGCCGGGGTTGCCGAGCAGAAGGGGAGCGACGGACCTAGCGCGTGTCTTTAGCGTACCTTAATCGCGTCTTGGGACCGCGCTCTCCCAAGGCTCGGCATCCAATTGGTCGACGCCCGCCGAATGCAAAGAGAGCATTCGTGGGCCGGCCGATCGTGAGCGTGAGCGAGACTGCCGGCAGGCAGTAGGTGGCTGACAAAGCAAACGGGCGGACGTAAAAGGGCAATAGAGGTGAGAGGCGAGAATGACAAAGGGCGAAGACGGAGATTAGGACCAAGTGGCGTTTTCGAGAGGAGGTGTGGGCACCTGTTGGACAAATACGGTCAAGGTCTTCGCCGACGATCAATCCACCGTGAGCAGCTTCCCCGAAGAGGTGACAAGGAGCATCCGCAGGGAAGGCGAGCGGCGGTAGCGAGTATATCGTGTTGAGGATTTTCTTTGGCGGACTAGTCGCGAGAGCGAAGATTCCAGCGAGAGAGAGAGAGAGAGAGAGAGAGAGAGAGAGAGAGAGAGAGGAGAGAGAGAGAGAGAGGAGAGAGAGAGAGAGAGAGAGAGAGAGAGAGAGGGAGAGGGAGAGAGAGAGAGAGAGAGAGAGAGAGAGAGAGAGAGAGAGAGAGAGAGAGAGAGAGAGAGAGAGAGAGAGAGAGAGATTGTATTTGTACACGGCCGCGGGACTAAGGTTTGCGCGCCCCAAAAGTGCGTAACCCGAAAGTGCCGTGTCACAACCAACACATTCTTTTTTATTTACTCTAAAGACTTGGCCATACGGATAACATTGAATTATTTGACGTCGTACATTTCTTCGGATTGTTGAACATTTCTTTTATAGCTGCTACTTCCATATTTCCTGCAGCTACAGTGTGAATTGCATCACATTCACCACGTTCCAGATACTCGGCATGCCAGTCTCAAAATTCCGTTATATTTAATTTGTTCTCCCAAGTTTTGCACATTTGACAGTGACGACTTTTCACGCAAATATCTACAACTTTTCCAGTGTAATATCCTATTAATGAAGCAACGCCATGTAATGAAGAAAAGCCTCGCTTTTTTCAGGTGCCATCGCCGGAAAAAGTCAGATCTCTATTATTTTGCACTCCACTTTCATCGCATGTTTCTTTTTTTTTCTTCTGCTGCAGCTGAGGAGTAAAATTTACTTGCTACCGTTTGTATTTGCGCATTACTTTATTTATGTATGAATTATACACAATTTTAATTAAAAAACTGCTTGAAAAATCCATATAACCGCAAAACTTGTTACATCCTGCTAAGCCTAAGCCTAATAAACGCATAGTAACAGTAAATCCATAATTAATTTCATAAATGCGGCTAATTTTTGTTCGTGATGGAATATTCAATGGCTTTGTACAGTTCTCACGCTTCACCTGAATTTCAAAACCAAGACCTTCCCTTTTGCAAGATTTGAATTAAATTTTCCCGTCGCATTTTGCAAATTTCACAAGAGTAAAAATCGTTGTAAATACTAGCAAAAAATCTACGATGCGATATTGCTTTTCAGAATCTTCTGGAACGTTGATTTCGTGGTTAAATTTAATGTTTTTTGGCTGATGCACTTGTAGTATTTACATTCTCTTTGTTGTTCCTTGGAATAGGTCTTTTTTTCGACCTGTATATACTTCTATTATGCTCCTTTCGCTCCTGCTCGTAATTTTTTGGCATTTTTTCTTGAAAATATAACTTCATACCACACTCCCCCCCCCTCCCTTAAATAGGAGCGGCCGCTGGGACGCAGACGCACAGTTGTAAGCAGGCGCTTGTCGTAAGGCACGACAATGGGAAGTGGGATTTTTCGGGAGAGGTTACTGAGCAGCCTCGATCCAGCGTATCGAGAGGAGATGGTGGCCCTGAAAAGGGCCGATGTAAGAAACGTGGAGTCCTAAAAAGGACTGTTTAAGGTGGGCGATTTTCTCGTTCGGGCGACTTGAATTTCGAGGGCCGCAGACGGCGCAAGCTGCGCCTTCTACTGGCGCTTCGACTCCTTGGGAATTCGTTGGTGACGAACAAGGAAGTCGCTTGGCCGGTGGTGGGTAGAGCCAGCCGTCGCTTCGCTGCTGAGAGGCGTCGCGGGTCTCGTAGCTCGACGAGAGGAGCTGGACGGTGGCGGTTGCCCGGCGACTCTCGTAGAGGCGGACGTGCCGGTAGTCGGAACGGAGTGGGCCTCGTGGGCTTCCTGAACACCGCCTGAGGTTCGGGACTGGCGAGCTTTCTACCCTCCGGAGAGAGACAGAGTATCACTGTCCCTCGATCCGGGGATGAGCAGAGCTCCTCCAGCTCCGCGAGGATCTCCGCGGCCTCAGGAAGAGGCTCCGTTGGCTCCGGGATGTGGATCACCGGAGGATCCGGGGTCGAAGGGGCCGGGGTTGGCTTCTCGACCCGGATCACCAGGCTCTTCACCGCAGGAGGGTCCGGTGATCGCGCCTCCGGTGCCGGGTGGAATCCCGCAGGGGCGGCTGCTGCTACCTCTGTCGGAGGTGGAGTGCCCGGCGGGGATGGCGGCTGCGGCGCGGTCCTTTTGCGCCGGACCCGGTTGGGCCGCGGACGCCTGTTGCGCCGAAGGCGCTGCCGCTCAGAGCGGACTCGAGTTCTTCCGGTGGGTGCCGTGCTGCTTGTGCCGATGCGAGTGGCTCGAACACCGCGAGCCGAATGAGTCCCGCGGCCCTCGCGCTCTGCTTTTATGCATAAGAAGAGAGCAGCGCCGCGGGTCGAAGAAAAGCGCCGCGGAAAACTTCAAGCAGGCCAGGGAGTATTCTCCCGGCGCCGTTTGCCGCGAGCGCCAATCTTGCTTTGAGCGTGCCCTCCTTGAACCGTTGGTGCTCGGGCCAAGAGGAAGCCGGGAATGTATCCCGGTTTCACTGCCGCTCCGGCTCTCCGGGGTTGCGACGTGTGTCCACAAGATTTCCTCGGGACTGTGGCGACGGGGTCCGGGTGACCGCTTAGTCGGGTTGCTAGCCGGGGCGAGTGGCCCCAGGCAAACCCTTTCGGCTGGATACCCGGAGGTCACCAACCACACGTCACCCCTAGGAGCGAAGTTTCCGCAATGCCGAGCCCAGAATGCGCGAGCTAGACCGTCTCCGGAGGCGGGAGCCTCCAGGACCGCTCTCGCTCCTCGGGATTGCGATGCGCTTCCTGAGAAATGCCCGGGACGACCGGCGACGTGGTCCGGGTGACCGCCTAGTCGGGCTGCTAGCCGGGGCGAGTAGCCCCAGGCAAACCCTTTCGACCGGATACCCGGAGGTCGCCAGCCGCGCGTCTCCCTTAGGAGCGAAGCCTCCTCACGCGGAGGAGGCCGGGACGCGCGGTCGATGGTCTCCGGAGGCGGAGGCCTCCAGGACTGCTAAGCCTTCAAAAAGGCTGTTTGCCAGCGAGAAAGCCTTGAGAAAGGCTGAAGGATAAAAAAGAATGAGAAAAAAGGCAAAAATTGTGGTATATAGCGCGTCTTTATTTAAACTTCTATCCCTAACTTGGAACATCCGGCGGGGGGGGGGGGGGGGTAGGCGCTAGTCGCGCAAACGTCGCGCCGGGACGAGGGGCCCCGGCTGCGGGTGGTCCGGTGTCTCCGACGGTGGGTGGCGGCGGCTCCGGCTGCGGGTGGCAGCGGCTTCAGCGGCGGACGCCGGCGGCTCCGGTGGTGGCTGGCAGCGGCTCCGGCGGGTGGCGGCGGCTCCGGCGATCCTCCTCGGGAGCTCCTCTCGCGAGCTCGGCTGAGCCGCGAATGAATCTTCCGCGCTCCCGCTCCTTCTTTTATGCTGCTGAGCGAAGCAGCTCCGCCGGATCGCGAGGCGGACGCATGGTGGGGGAACGCCGTCGCAAGCGCGACGGCGACGGATGCGCGCGGGTTCTGCGCGGTGGTTCTATCTCGAGCGGGCGATTGCTGCGCGTAATGCGGCGACAATTCCTCCCCTCTTAAAAAAGGAACCCGTGCGTATTCGTGTTTTTCTTTTTGCCAGATGTCCAGAATTTTTACATTCTAACTTAACCTAGGTATTTAAATAATTCAACTTAATTTTAAATACTTGAACTTATAGAAATAACTTAAATACTTCGAACTTTAAATAATTCAACTTAATTCTAAATACTTGAACTTATAGAAATAACTTAAATACTTCAACTTAATTTAAAATACTTTGAACTTTAAATAATTCAACTTAATTTAAAATACATGAACTTATAGAAATAACTTAAATACTTCAACTTAATTTAAAATACATGCGCAAAATTATTTTTCTTAAATCTATCTTATAAAAACAGTAGCTGAAAAAATAAAGAAACGGTAAATTTCAATTGCGCGGTCTTAAGTTATATCGCTGTTGTCCGACGTCTTCAACAGCCGGTGTTGTGTTGTGCCTGCGGCGTCTGCGGCGGCGTCTCTTGCTCGGCTGAGCGTTGTCTTTTTCAGCGTTCTGGCTGCTTGGGGCAATGTCCACATTGCCGGTGTTTGGGGATTCCTCGGCGTCGACTGCGCGTTCGGCGCCGTGAGGATGGTTTGCCGGGGTAGCCGATGCATGGCTGTTTCCCGTGGCTGGCTTCAATTGGCCGAGGTGCAGTTTGACTAGCTCTCCTTGGCGGTTGATGGTGAAAATTTCTGGCGAGAGAACTTCGTGCACGGGGAAGGGCCCTTCCCACTTGGGTGCGAAGCCTGCATGAAATTTGTCTGCCGCGCTGGAGAGGTTATGTGTGCGCACGTAGACGAGTTCACCGGGTGCATAGCGCGGACCCGGGAGTTCGTTTGAGGCGTACTTCTGTTGGTACGCTTCCTGGTTCTCCTTGATTTGCTCGACGCGTTGCTGCCAAATCGGGGATGGTGGTTCTGGCATTTCCAGCTTCCACTCCCCTGGCCTGCGGAGGTTGCGGCCTAGTAGGGCATCTCCGGGCGTGTAGCCAGTGGCGGCGTTCCTTCGGCTCCGCAGCTGGAAGAGCACTTTAGGGAGGTGTGTATCCCAGTTGCGATGGTCTTCGTCCTGTAAGTGTAGGCGAAGTCCCTTCTTTAGTTCTTGGTTGCGCCGCTCAGTGGGATTGGCGCGTGGGTGATAGATGGCCGTCGTCCAGGGTGTTACCTGCCATCTTTCGCAAGCCTCTAGCCAGGCCTTGCTAATGAATTGAGGTCCGTTATCCGTCAGGATTGCCCGGGGATACCCCCAACGGGCGAATACTTCAGTCTCGATCGTGTGCACTATCGCTCCGGCGTCTGAGACGCCCAGAGCAAAAGCCTCTACCCATCGAGTGAATAAATCGGTGACGACCAAAATGAATTTCTTCCGTCGACTACTGAGAGGGTATGGTCCCATCAGATCAGCAGCGACGGTGTCCCAGGGCTCCTTGGGTTTATGGGGTCGCAGGCCGCCTGGATTTTGCGCTGTGCTCTTAATGCAAGCGCATAGGTGGCAAATCTTGACATATTCCCTGACCTCGCGTTGCATTCGGGGCCAGCGATGATGCTGTCTGATTGCCCGCAACGTTTTCTTCTGCGCCGGGGTGACCCGCCTGATCTGAGTCGTGGTACTCGAAGAGGATGCGAGCTCGGGCGGCCGTAGGAACCGCGAGCTTCCAATCATCCTCCTCATGGTCGCGTTGCCAGAGCGCCCCGTCGATAACGCAGTTCTTGTTGAGGAAGTCCTCCTCGGCTGTAGAGTACTCCTCCTTGCGTCGTAGGTCGAAATAACGGCGCGCGAGTGGCGCGTATTTTGCGTCGCTCTGTTGTGCGACCCTGATCTCATCCGCCAGTGATTGAGACGCCGCGAGGTAGGCTGCCGGGGTATTGTCCCTCAGGCCCTCAGCGGCGAAGGCTGGCGGAAGTAGTCGCTCGGTGTCGTCCAGCTCCTCCTCGTGGACAGGCCCAGGTTGCCGGGAAAGAGCATCTGGCAACTCGTTGTGTCTCCCGGGACAGTGCTCCAATGTGAAGCGGAATTCCTGGAGTAGCAAGGCCCATCTCGTAAGTTTGTCCCGAGTTTCCTTGAATCGATCGAGCCACGTCAATATTTTGCTGTCCGTGCGCAGCGTGAATTCCCGGTCCTCTAGGTAGGGACGGAATTGCTTTATTGCCCAGATTATGGCTAGGCATTCCTGTTCATTGGCGTGGTATCGCGATTCGGCTGGTTTAAATTTGGCACTGGCAAAGCTAATGATGTCCCTTCCGCCGTCCTCTCGATCGTAAAATAGAACTGCGCCCATTCCCCGGGCGCTGGCGTCCGTTTGAAGGACGAAGCGACGGCCGGGGTCTGGGCGAGCCAACTTCATTGGCCTGGATACTGCCTGTTTGGTGGCCTCAAAGGCGGCTTGAGCCGCCTGAGTCCACCTAAAAGATCTCTTTCCTTGCAAGAGATCGGTCAGTCCTGCCATGGTGAGAGCCAGATCGGGAATGTACTCCCGCAGCCAGTTGCATGCCCCTATAAAGCTTTGGAGCTGCTTCTTGGTGGTCGGAGTGGGGGTATCAATGAGGGCGCTGATGTATTCCGGCCGGGCTTCGTTGCCGGTAGGCGTCACTCGGAAACCCAGGTATTCTACGCTATTTACTCCGAAGCGGCATTTTTCTGAGGCAATAGTTAGTCCGTGAATTGTCAATCTCTCCAGCACCAGCGTGATATGTCGGAGGTGTTCCTCCTCGTTTTCTGAGAAGATAAAAATGTCGTCGATGTACACCTCGCAGAAAACGCCAATGTAGCCGACGAGGACGACTTGAGACATTAGCTCCTGGAAGGTGCCGGTAGCTTCGCTTAATCCAAAGGGCATCCGCACGAACTGGTACCGTCCGCCAGTTGGTGTGCAAAAGCATGTGTATTTCTTTGACTCTTCGTCGAGCGGAATCTGCCAGAAGCCGCTCTTGAGGTCAATGGTCGTGTATATAGAGGCCTTTCCCACGGAACGCAGAGAGTCATTCATCCGGGGAAGGCTTTGAACCCTTTTCTCGGTGATGCTATTGAGGCGACGGAAATCAACGCAGAAACGGTATGTATCGTCCTTCTTTTTTGCCATTACTATTGGTGAACAGTAAGGCGAATCGGAAGGCTCAATAATGTTTGCGGCGAGCATCTCTTTCACTTGGTCATCGATAGCCTTCCGCTTCTGATCGGAATATCGATACAGTGGCAGACGGAAAGGCTGATCTGTTGTGACCCGGATTGTGTGCCGAACGGTCTTTGTGCGGGGAAGGCTGGTCCCAATGGGAGCAAAAGCTTGTTTATGGCGAGCGATGATCTCCCAGAATTGTTTTTCTCGCGGCTTGGTAAAGCCGTGCACGAGTTCCAATTCCGGAACCTCAGGCATAGGCGCCGAGATTGCCTCGACATTAATGAATGTCGCCACTATGCGCTCCCTCTTGCCGACGTAGACAGCGTCCCGTGTGAAGTCCACGATCACCTCCTCATCCTTCAACCAGGGTAGTCCTAGGAGGAGAGGTTCACGCAGATTCTTAGCCACTAAGGCGTTTATAGTGAATTTTGTTTTTTGCAACCAAAATTCGATTGAACATTCGCCGCGCAGTTGCATAGCGCTTCCATTTGCTGCTAGATTCGTGGTTGCGTGACTAGGCGTGATTTTGCATTCGCCAGTCAGTAGTTCCTCATTGATGAAATTGTGTGTGGCCGCAGTATCTATAACGGCCAGGATGCTGCGACCGAGGAGATCCACACGGATTCTCGGGAGCTGGCCGATTCCGCACGCCACGCTGCTTATTGCCGGGTCTGCTCGGGATCGGCGGTGGTCGCCGGCTTGTCCTCCGCCGCGCGCCAGTTTCCCGTCGCGTTTCTTTCCTTGAGCACCGGGCAATCCCGGTGGAAGTGGTGCCCGGGACAATGCCAGCATTTTGGAGGAGAGGCGCCATCTTTTTTGTTGGACGCCTTTGGCTTCTCCTCGCCAGACGTCTCCTTCTTGGCTTTTTTCGGCGGGTGCTCCTCCTCCTCATCTCGCTCAGCTTCGAGCGCCTTTGTTAATAGGTCAGAAAAGTCTGCAAGTTGGTGTGCCCGCAGACATTTTCGAAGAGAGGGGATTAGGAGGCTGACCAAAGCCGCGATTCTCGCGGCCTCTGGTTCTTCAGGCCTAAGGCGCTGGTACAGCATGTATTTATGCTGGAGAAAAGGGCCTACCGCTTCCTTCTCGCCCTGTTTTTTGCCGTATAGCTGTGATACCAGCGTCATCTTAATGGTTGGCGTATCGAACCTGTTGCGAATCAGCTCTTGATACCGCGGCCAGTTTACACCAATTGTGCGGTAGCATTGCCACCACTTTTCTGCGTCCCCTTTCAGGCCTTTCTCTAATACCCGTACGCGTTGGCGCTCGGGGAGATCAAAGGCTTGAATGTACTCCTCGCACCGCTCTAAGTAGCTCACCGGGTCCTCATGGTCTCTGCCATGGAACTCCGGGAGTGCCGGGCGGTGTCCAAAGAGAGCCTGTGAAAAGGCTTCCCAATTCTGGAGGGCAGGAGGCATCCGGATGGCTCCATTGCCATTGGCTTCCTCTTGGTTTTCCATCTCTAAGTGTTGGTTGAGGAGTTGTTCTTCCGGAGGCTGTCGCTGAGGTGGCGGGTGTTGCTCTGTCGGAGGTGGCTGGTGTAGTGGCTGGTGCCGCTCTTCCGGAGGCTGCTGTTGAGGCGGCAGTGGCTGCTGAGGTGGCTGATGTTGCTCTTCCGGAAGCTGCTGCTCTAATGTCTCTTCGGCCGCCGCGTCTTGCCTTCTATAGTCGATCGCCGGCGGTGGTATTGGTGGTGGGAGAGTTAAGGTGAGTGGGGGAAGCTTTCTGTGCTTCCCTTGTGGGTTGGGCGCCACTGGGTTTTGTTGCACTCCCAGAAGTGCTGCCGATTCATCGACCTTGCCCCCGCTTTTAGAGCGAATGCGGGCACTGGTCCTTCTCGGTGTATCGGGTGGAGTACGGGAGATGGGCATCTTGCCGTCTGACTCCGTATCCCTTTTGTTCCGCAACCCTGACTACTCCTGTGGTAGAGTTAGGTCCTCCCGAGTTCTACTCGTGCTGCCGTTGTGGCAGGGCCCCACGTTGGGCGCCACTTGTCGTAAGGCACGACAATGGGAAGTGGGATTTTTCGGGAGAGGTTACTGAGCAGCCTCGATCCAGCGTATCGAGAGGAGATGGTGGCCCTGAAAAGGGCCGATGTAAGAAACGTGGAGTCCTAAAAAGGACTGTTTAAGGTGGGCGATTTTCTCGCTCGGGCGACTTGAATTTCGAGGGCCGCAGACGGCGCAAGCTGCGCCTTCTACTGGCGCTTCGACTCCTTGGGAATTCGTTGGTGACGAACAAGGAAGTCGCTTGGCCGGTGGTGGGTAGAGCCAGCCGTCGCTTCGCTGCTGAGAGGCGTCGCGGGTCTCGTAGCTCGACGAGAGGAGCTGGACGGTGGCGGTTGCCCGGCGACTCTCGTAGAGGCGGACGTGCCGGTAGTCGGAACGGAGTGGGCCTCGTGGGCTTCCTGAACACCGCCTGAGGTTCGGGACTGGCGAGCTTTCTACCCTCCGGAGAGAGACAGAGTATCACTGTCCCTCGATCCGGGGATGAGCAGAGCTCCTCCAGCTCCGCGAGGATCTCCGCGGCCTCAGGAAGAGGCTCCGTTGGCTCCGGGATGTGGATCACCGGAGGATCCGGGGTCGAAGGGGCCGGGGTTGGCTTCTCGACCCGGATCACCAGGCTCTTCACCGCAGGAGGGTCCGGTGATCGCGCCTCCGGTGCCGGGTGGAATCCCGCAGGGGCGGCTGCTGCTACCTCTGTCGGAGGTGGAGTGCCCGGCGGGGATGGCGGCTGCGGCGCGGTCCTTTTGCGCCGGACCCGGTTGGGCCGCGGACGCCTGTTGCGCCGAAGGCGCTGCCGCTCAGAGCGGACTCGAGTTCTTCCGGTGGGTGCCGTGCTGCTTGTGCCGATGCGAGTGGCTCGAACACCGCGAGCCGAATGAGTCCCGCGGCCCTCGCGCTCTGCTTTTATGCATAAGAAGAGAGCAGCGCCGCGGGTCGAAGAAAAGCGCCGCGGAAAACTTCAAGCAGGCCAGGGAGTATTCTCCCGGCGCCGTTTGCCGCGAGCGCCAATCTTGCTTTGAGCGTGCCCTCCTTGAACCGTTGGTGCTCGGGCCAAGAGGAAGCCGGGAATGTATCCCGGTTTCACTGCCGCTCCGGCTCTCCGGGGTTGCGACGTGTGTCCACAAGATTTCCTCGGGACTGTGGCGACGGGGTCCGGGTGACCGCTTAGTCGGGTTGCTAGCCGGGGCGAGTGGCCCCAGGCAAACCCTTTCGGCTGGATACCCGGAGGTCACCAACCACACGTCACCCCTAGGAGCGAAGTTTCCGCAATGCCGAGCCCAGAATGCGCGAGCTAGACCGTCTCCGGAGGCGGGAGCCTCCAGGACCGCTCTCGCTCCTCGGGATTGCGATGCGCTTCCTGAGAAATGCCCGGGACGACCGGCGACGTGGTCCGGGTGACCGCCTAGTCGGGCTGCTAGCCGGGGCGAGTAGCCCCAGGCAAACCCTTTCGACCGGATACCCGGAGGTCGCCAGCCGCGCGTCTCCCTTAGGAGCGAAGCCTCCTCACGCGGAGGAGGCCGGGACGCGCGGTCGATGGTCTCCGGAGGCGGAGGCCTCCAGGACTGCTAAGCCTTCAAAAAGGCTGTTTGCCAGCGAGAAAGCCTTGAGAAAGGCTGAAGGATAAAAAAGAATGAGAAAAAAGGCAAAAATTGTGGTATATAGCGCGTCTTTATTTAAACTTCTATCCCTAACTTGGAACATCCGGCGGGGGGGGGGGGGGGGTAGGCGCTAGTCGCGCAAACGTCGCGCCGGGACGAGGGGCCCCGGCTGCGGGTGGTCCGGTGTCTCCGACGGTGGGTGGCGGCGGCTCCGGCTGCGGGTGGCAGCGGCTTCAGCGGCGGACGCCGGCGGCTCCGGTGGTGGCTGGCAGCGGCTCCGGCGGGTGGCGGCGGCTCCGGCGATCCTCCTCGGGAGCTCCTCTCGCGAGCTCGGCTGAGCCGCGAATGAATCTTCCGCGCTCCCGCTCCTTCTTTTATGCTGCTGAGCGAAGCAGCTCCGCCGGATCGCGAGGCGGACGCATGGTGGGGGAACGCCGTCGCAAGCGCGACGGCGACGGATGCGCGCGGGTTCTGCGCGGTGGTTCTATCTCGAGCGGGCGATTGCTGCGCGTAATGCGGCGACACGCTTGTACAGCGTTCGGAAGATGAAGCGACGGGAAAGTTGTACTCGGTGAGTAAGTAATCGAGTAATGTTTGTATCGCCCGATCGGCCAACGAATTGATCGCACTCGGCGAACCTATAAATTACAAGAAATAATTCGCTGCATTGCCACACGTGTTTAGTGAAGCCGGCAATCGCAGCAAAGTAGCAGAATTAGCATGAGAACGGCGGACAAATAAATTATTCTCCCAGTCATATCCTGTTAATGTTATGTAAATGACTACAGCAATTTTTTTATTGGTTTAATACGATATCAAGTTATAAAGGAAATAAAATAAAATAAAATAAAATGGATTATTTGAAATTTTGTAGGGGTCAGTCCCTCTCAAATAACCTTTTTCATCGATATTTCCGTAGGTTTACATTTTAGTGACCATCACCTTGAATACGCCATATTGAATTTCGAAAATTCGATGTGACATTCGTAAAGGGCAACCTCAAAATTCTCCTGCAAAGAATGGCACGAAGATTCGGTACGCCAAAAACGTTAAATTAAGAAAAGTGGTAATAGATTTTTAGAGATAAGACTTTGTATTTTGAGATTTTCTTTATGTATAGACAACAACATTCTTACAAAAATTAGTTTTTAACATGATAATCCACCTTTACAATTGTACTGTAATCTCATAAAAGTAAATTATATTTTGTTTTAGCATACAAATGATTTTCCACTTTACACCGAAGCCATTAAATTTTTTAACCATTCTGAGGGTATGGTACGAATTGCCGTGCGAACGTTAACATTAAATGTGTATCGAGTAGAAGATGCTTCAATGCTTACCTTTATTCGTGACAGAACTGCAGCTCCATATTTTAGTAATCTTGTATGGTTTATTGGAAATCATATTATTGAACTTGATACGTGCGTTCGAAATGATGCAGAGTTAGTATATTTTCTATTTTTCAACAACTTTGAATAATGTAATATAACCTAATTGTATTTGATTTAATTTTTAAATATTCCCTTTTTCAGCCATCAAAGTCAAAATAGGTTATCAGACTTAGTAGCGGAACACTTAGATCATTTACATTATTTAAATGACATTCTTTGTCTTAATATAGACGATTTAAATAAAGTTTTAACAGAACATTTACTTCACAAACTGTTAGTTCCTTTATATGTTTATTCACTTACAAGGCAGAATGAATTATTGCATAAAAATCAAGTACGTATATTCTGTTTCTAAAATTAATTGAAATCATCCATGTATTATTGAGTCATTAATGAATAAATCTAGAGAATTTTTATCACTTTTTCCTTTTTCTCAGCACTCATTGAGTCCTTTTTAACACACATTTGTAACGAGACTAAAAATCCCTTTATCTTTTTCCGAGAAAAGTTCTAAATATTAAAATTTTGATGTCTATATCTTTACAATTAAAGTTAGTTGATTAGACTAAGTCCCTTTTATATTTAGTACAGATTGTGCCTCGGGCTCCAGGATTGAGCAATGCTTCAAGTTAATTTTTTTTATTAAGAATCTCGAGCGGTCTGTTAGTTCAGCACTACCTGCGGAAGTTTTTTGCCTACTACCGAGTGGGGGAAGGACACAGCAATAACCCCTTTGCTTGGGGTGACGGAAGGACACGGCAATAATCCCACTACCCATGCAGCCCAGCATTTTGTTCCTCTTCATTTTTGTCGGCAGATCTCCACCATACTTCCCTAAGTCCCAATCCGCATTTGCCCAGGGTTACGCCTGTGGAACGGAAAAAAACTGTGGCCAAAACTATACCGGACCGCTCGAGGTACATCTCCACCACTCCGCTAAAGCATCGGTATGCTTCAAGTTAATTGATTCATGATTCAAGGGAGAGTGATCTGCCTGACATTGTGTTGATTGCATAAGATAATCAGCTATCGTATTTTTCTTACCGGCTAAGGGTTCAAGATATAATAAAAAATCTTGTATAAATAAATTCCATCACCTTATTTGTGCCTTATTAAATTTACAATTTCTTAGAAAAGTTAATGTTCTGTGGTCGGTTCATAGGATGATTTGTGTGTACCTGTTAAATAAGATTTAAATTTTGAAAGGGACTATACTATTGTTTGCATCTGTGGTTAAGATGTAAGGACCACGAGGGTCACGAAAATGGAGTATAATGTTATTATTATAAGTTTCTTTTATTTTATCAAATAATTATTTTGTGAAGGAATTTTTGATAATTTAAATTTGTGTAGAGGACGACAAAAGGAAATACGACTCAGTAGAGCTGTCTTGTCATGTTTATATTTGCGCAGGTAGGCTTGACGCGACCTAGTAAAAGAATAAATGAGGATTACCTGGGAAGCCCGCGTTAATCCGCTTGAGTGGATGCGATTAATATTGATAGAATAAGAAGATGGCGAAGTGTGCTGGAGATTCAGCGGGAGGTATCCCGAGTGTCGTTAATCGGGCGTGTCTATCCATTTTCCCTTGAGTGTTTGTGTTTTGGAGCGCGTTTTTCAGTGATCACGGGCAACGGTTAGCTTCAGTAGCAGCCAAGCTGAAAGGAGACGGTAGCAGAGATTCGCCTCAGTGGTCGAAGACATCCACGTCCTCTGTGCGTCAACGACCTCCCTTGAGGCCCGAGCTGGCCGGACAACGGACCACAAGGCGGTGCGTAAGCACCTGGCGCACTTAGGACATTCGTGAGTTGGTGTTCGATTTTCCGCATACGATAAGGTTTGGGTTTTTGGTGCTATTAGTGTAGGATAGGGATAGTTAAGGTTTTGGTGTTGTTAAATTGAGAGAGCCGAGTGCAGCCCTAGGTCCGTCAGTGAATAGTACGAGGGCATTGAAATATTATATCACACAATTTATGAATGTCATTTAGAATTAAGTATAAAAGTTAACAAAGTCAGAGAAGGCTTTTAGATCTTATGTTATGCGGTATTTAAAATTTTTAAAAGAAGTAATTTTCTCACGACCCGTCCTAATGCTTTCCGGAGATACAATATGACCGAGACATTTCATTTCGTCACAATTGAAACGTGACTTGGCAAAATTAACTTTTTAATTGCTTTTTAAGAATTGATGGAACAGACGTCTTAAATGATTTAAATGTTCATCAAAGTTACTAGTGGTGACGCAAAGATCGTCATTAAAAGCATCGAGACATTTTAAATGATGGATGATTATGCCGAGTTCTCTAATGAGCGCAAAACTGCTGGTTTTAATACCAAATGCTACAACGCAAAATTCGTATACTACATTAGCGAGCCTAATAGTTGTATAATTTCTACTATTTTCATTTAGAAGTATCTGCCTGGTGATATCGAGACTAGATATTTTTTATATTTAACACCGTGTCTGCATTGAAAATTTTTCGTTATTTTTGGTGGATATTCATAATCATCCTCGATCCGATCATTTAACTTTCGTGCATCTAAGCATAACTAAACTGATCCGTCTTTTTTAACGACAATTACTAAAGGGTTTATATACTGGTGGTTGCGTCTCATCTAGGCCGATTCACGGTGTTCGATAGACTAACAAGTTGTATATATATTTATTACGTTTTCTTTTTTTGATAAAAAGACTGAATATAGTGTTAAATCGAGTGTCAGTTGTGGTCGTTGCTATTTCATGCGAAAAAAGCTTTTTCATTCTTTTTCTTGTAATTCGGTAGTGTGCATATAACATCGAGTTCAAATGTGTTATAATAGAATTCTTATAAAATAAATCGTTTTGGGGTTTTATGCCTTCGGGCTTTTGTTCCAGAGTCTCTGACTACATAAAGAAGTTGTTTTTTCTTTCACCTCTGGATACTCTTAAACATTTATAAAATATTTTCTTGACGATTTCTAATTTTGATTACAGGGCGACAACATTATAGCATTATTAGGCGTGATTACGTTTGCATTGGATGCATCGACTTCCATAAAAGCTGGTACCTCTGGGGTCCTACTCTCCTGAGGGTTGAGGCGTCCTCGCATAGAAAGTGAAGTCAATATCGGCGAGGTTGACCCAGTAGTCGTTTTGCCTCGCCCTCGTTTCTGCCCGCGCGCTCATCTTCGTCCAATGATGCTGCTGCCGGCTCACGTTCATCCAACGCCGCAAAGCCTTGCGCGCCTTCTGCAGCTGTTCCGCAAAGGCGACCTTCACGGCCTGGATTGTTGACTCCTTATCCGGACCAGCTATAGAAGAGGCCGACCTGCTTTCATTATCGGTCATTAATCCTGGCCTGTTGATGTCGAATCGACCGCTGTTATTTGCGCGATTATCGTTGTACAACGAGTCCATGACGAAAAAAATAACGGTGGAGATTAGGGCGAACGTGTACTAGTGCCTGTGACAGACTGAGACAGACAACTAGAGACTTAGGCCCTGGGGAAAATGATTTCACAAAGAGGCTTGGTTTCCGCGCTCGACAGCGGCGGGAAGGGTATATTATTTTATTTATTGTCCCCACCATGGCTCAGCACTTAAAAACAAATTGTTTAGCTATATTGGGCGCACGAAATATGCGCTGCAAGACAGGGTGCGGGTGTTGGATCCTCACCTCATAGCGGCCCATATATTGTTCCGGAGGGTTTTCCGCATACGCTTGTCGATCGTTCACAGCAAAAGTTTGACCGCGAACGTTACCAAGGGGATGTTTTCAATCTCGCGTTACTGCGCAGATCACGCAAGTAAATGCATCAGCGAGCTGTAAAGCGCAGCAAACATCCGGTCGCTTCAGACGTTATTTTGTGCACGGTACAGCTGCAAACAAGGAACTCAATGAGTGTCTTAACCATCTGAAGGATTACTATGTTGATGATTACAGCCGCTGAGAAAACCCTAAACTACGCAAATTTTGACCAAGCGCGGGAAATTGCGGATCAACCAACGACTTGCACCTATTCCACGTCAAGTAGATTTCGCAAGCCGCCGGGCAACGTCCTCGATCATAGGCCAGGCGTTCAGTCGGGAAATTTGTAATTTCGTGTATTTTTTTTAGGTATTCTTGCAAGTGTATCGTACCGTTCATCAGAGTTTCTAGATTCTGATACGCCCAGGTAAGCTTGTCAACCGAGCGGAGAACTTGGGTTTACCTTCCCTCCGAAATATTTTGCAAATGCTGCCTCGATATGCTGTTTATTTGATACGCATACGCAGACACATTGGAGGTAACGAAAAATTTGCCAGTCGCCCAACAGGCGTGCCACTTCTCTTCTTCATCTCCGCTATGCAAGCGAACCCTTCTTCATGTTCCGGAGTTAATACCTCAATTAGCTTTTCTAAATATTCCATTTTCTCTTAATCGTCGGGCCTTTGTGCGATCTCTTCGAAAGATTCGGCTAGCTCCAGGCACAACCAATTCTTTTCCTTTCTTTCCCCTTTATAGTCGTGTTCCTTGTCCTCGGTGAATCTGCGCCCGAAATACGAGGCGGGTTACAAAGTCAATAACTTGCTTAACATGTCGTCAAATTAAGAATCGGAAGATCTCCAGAATTAACACATTTGGACTATTTTTGTGGGGGTATTTAATAGATCGGCTATACAGAAGTAATCCACAAAATCTTGAAGAATTAAGACGTAGAATAGTTAAAGAAATTAATGCTATTTCACGTCAGGTGATCCGAAAAGCAACTGAATCATCCTACAATAGCATTGTTTACTGTCAAGAAGCGAATGGATCACAATTTGAACATCTGTTGTAAATTAATTTACGTGAGAGGCAAGGGGAACTCACTATTAAAAAGCATCCCGAAGGGAACAGATTCCTTCTACGTCCACGTCGTTGTTTCTAGATAGCGATAAAGAAGGATTACGAGATCACGGTATCTTCGGACATAGATTGCTTCTACCTGTAAAATTTTCCGCTCTTTTGGATTTCAGTATAAAAAATAGGTGTTCCCGTTTGAAAAAATTTGGTTGACCTTGAAAATGTGGTTCAAGGACATGTCAGAGGTCACCGTTGAGATCCTCGTTGAAAGTTACATAGGGTATGAGCTTTCATTGTTTTGTTCTACTACTAAACTAGCGAGATTTTTAACCCGTTCGTTGGCACAGGGAAATCCACAAAAAGTGACCAAAATGGCAAAAAAATGTTTTCTCTGAAAATTCACACTTGGGGATTTTTGGGTACGCTGAATCCGAATCTGTTGTCAAAATCAAGAAATTCAAAATGGCGAAGTCAATATGGCGGACAAAAATGTGATATTTCTCGATTTCAATAAAAATTGGTACTTTGGGATTTTTGTCGCTGAATACGAATTTAATCTCAAAATTGTCAAATACAAAATGGCGGACGAAAATATGAATTTTTACTCAATTTGCATGAAATCAGATACCTCGCGGGTTCTGAGGTCGCTGATTACTGATTCAGTTTGAAAAACGTTAAATTAAAAATGGCGAATCGAAGAAAGTTTGATAGAAACTGGTTGCGGGGCGAGGAAAGGGGTAATTTGTGTAAATATATAAATACTTTAAAAATTTTAAAAAATGCGCAAGTAATTTTTTGGCTGAAAGAATAACCTATTAGATAATGTTAAATTTTTATCAAATATTCTTAACAGTATTTTTCATTTTATTAATCCAGACTTCAATTATTCATTTGGACTCTCGCTCCGGCTACTCAGCGGAGAGTCGTGAGGTCGAAACGGCAGAGATGCTGGAGATTGCGGCTAGCACCACATAAATAATACATAATAATAAATTAAATCTAACAAAATTAAATGTAAATAGGTGTCTTTATTGGCCAGCGACGTAAGGCGCGCGGCCTCCCAAAGAGTCCAAATTACAACTCAAAATCAATCAAATTTACGTTGTGACGTTGCGTTTTATCCGCGAGAGTCGCAAGACTCCCCCGGGTAACGCCAACAAAGAGTGCACCACAAGTGCCCGGGACTTTCCTTGTTGAACGGGCGCCAGGTGTTTGAAACACCGCCCCGGGTTGCTTCCTTCCTTCTGCGATGGCTAGCTGCTGGGAGAGCTAGAGACCTAGGCTTGATAGCCGACGGGGTTCGGCTATCCGCGACAATCAGACTGTTCACACACACGAAACACACTCTTTCGTAAATAAAACGTCGTTAATTTTACTCTATTTATTTCGCCTCTTCCAGTGGTTCGCACGACGATACAAATTCTCTTACAAATCTAAGGCCTCGCTGGCACTTCGTTAAATACGCTTCCTGTACGCCACACAATCGCAATGTACACGCGTCTAAGCGACAATTAATTACTACCACGCGGCGACTCTACTTCCCGACGACTCGCAATCCCGATCACAGCACCCTCGCGACGAAATAGCCTCCCGACGGCTGAATTATCCGAGTTACTATACTCCGCCGACACCTCACCTGCGCAGCGGCGACGATCGTCCCTCAGCCGACTGCTCTGCTCCACTCACCGGCGTCCTTCTATCGCCTCCTCGACGTAACTCTCCTTCGACGCTCGACCGACTGACGACTTCGACTAGACTCCTCGACTTGACTTCTCGACAACGACTCTACTACGCGACAGACTTCTCCACGACGACAAAATTACAGAGCTTCGAGCTGGGGGTGTGCTTTGGTAGCGATCCAGGCAACGAGTGAACTCCGAAAAATGGCGATCTCGAACGCAGGGTTGGCGTCTCTTGCCCTCTCACTCGCACTCGCACTTCTTAATTAGTGTCTCTCTTCAATCGGCCTAATTAACGAAAGAGAACGTGAGGTGTCACGCGAGTATTTCATTATCGCGACTAGAATCGCCCTGCAGGACGATCTATTCGGCGTTGCTCCCCAGCGCTCCAAGTGTGCCTCGTGCGTCAATTAGGGTTAGGGCGCTGGGCTGTCAGCTGGCTCGCCGCCTCGTGTGGACGTTGTCTTCGTGTGTCCGGTGACTCTCCTTCTCTCGTCTGTGCTCCGGGTGTGTTCGCCGTGGCGTCGTCGCGATGTGGCAGCCGCGAAACCTTCGGAAACGTGCGTCATGTTAGTATTAAAATAAATAATTAAATGGCGCGATTGCGTGGCGTCGATCGGCGTCCTCGTTGCCTGGGGGAACCTCGACTCCGCGGAAATATACGTCACAACGTAATTCAAATCAACTACTCAAGATTAAACCAAGTAATACAAAACTGAGACATCAGATTTAATCATTAAGATTTACAAGGTATCAAATAATCAATACAATTCAAAATTTAAGTTATCTCCACCAAGTACGCGGGGACTCTAAATAATTAATAAACAGGCGTATAGAGGCGCATCAAAAAAGAATAAACTATGGCTTATGAAAAACGCGAAATCAAGGGTGAGGCACGAAGACCCTGGCGCAAATTTAATTGCCTCAACGTATGCGAACAAGACTATTTATCTTTCACAATAATTGTCACCACCTTGTCCAGCCGTTTTGTAGCTGCCAAGTGTATCGTGCGATGTTACCTGATCATAACTAAAGGATAGAGGACCATCACTATAGGGGATCCTCCCAGTAGGCCAGTCAGTCGAGAAGTCGCAGAGCGCTGGTCTCGTCGGCGAGGCCAAGATACCGATGCTGGTCGTCTCGATGGCGTACCGCCGTGCGGATTGGTTGCCGTTGATCGGGCGACCCTTGCCTGTCCTCAAAAATAGGGGAGGTAAGGGCTGGCTTAAAGTAAACATGAGAAATTCCGAGCCGCAGCGAGTTTAACTCGCTAATGGAATTTTCCTATTGTATTGATGACGACGGCGATCGGTACCTGGCTCACTTTGCTGCACATCTGCATGCAAATTTTGGCCATGGGCATCTTCGGCTGGAAAAACATAAACGGTACCGCAGAAAAAAATCATTTCGCAAACGCGTCAAAGGCAGGTGGAGGGAATTCCTATTTGGTTGTTTTCTGCCAATAAAATTGGTACGCGTAATAACGGGCGAAAAAGTGCCACGTTACAATTATAATCACACCTCCGTGATAACAATAACTTTGCAACATTCCCAAGTAATAGTATAAATATGAAAAATAAATGAGAAACATTTTACAATATTTAATCAATCTACAGCAAAAGTCAAAGTGCTTTGTGCCTTCCTTTTTTTCCTGCTATCTATTTATAAAAGAGAATTATCTTCAAGAAATAAAAAAAGCAAATTTGTAAAAGTAATCAGATCATAAATTTATGTTAAGATTGTTTGTAACATATCATAGCTTAAAACAAATAATTTTATTACCATGAACCCATTACCGCCCAAACGAATAAAAGTTTAACCTTGATTTCGACGGCCCATTATTTTAAAACAAACAAGGGACTTCTAAATAAATGTACATATATTACTATTTTTGAGATCGTTCTTTCGATTGGCAGTGTTAAAAGTTTTGAAAAGTTGCGTTTAAAATATTTTTCAAAAAATATAAAAAAAATGCACTTTTTGCAGGTGGATTTTTTTTAATCTTAATTTTAACAATGTTTCGAATATCTAGGTAACTTTTAATGCAAATATTAAGTAATATAAATATTATTTTATTTTAAGGGGTCAGTAGGCTAATCTTCTTTCAAAAAATCGATTTTTTTGCATATTCTGTTCTCTTGTACCCTTAGAATTAATGTAGAAACCCACTTTAACACTGGAAGGATCCGAAAGAGGTTCAAAAATGATAAATCCGGTCGAAATTCGGAGCGCTTGGAGCGCACATCTGGCGCATGAAATATAAACAATTTAAAAAAACAAAGACGAGAGATATGCCATTGTTTATCATGTTAATAACTGCTTGTTTTTACGATCGAATCAATGGATTGCAAAAGGACGAAAAGATCTACTCAGAAGTCGGATCGTATAAAAAAGAGACATTTTCGTGGAAATCAACACACAGCGGAGCAAGAGTGTCGGGATCGAGAGATGGGAATTTCGACGTCAATACCGACGATTCACTGCGTTACTTCATCATAAGCTTCGGCGTTTTTCTCACCCTACAAGATCTTTTTCTGTACAAAGTGTGCAAGAAAAATGTGATATTTTCGAGGAGAGCTGAAAAAGGGCATGGTTTTCAGTAGTGGTGCAATGTGAATGTGACAAAGAAAAATATATTATGAGTAGCCCTCAGATTGGGAAGACGTACGAAATAAATCGTCGATTAGTTTTTGTAATGCGCTTACTCGGCATTGGTTTCCAGGGCATTAGTAATTTTTGCGGGTGATGGATTTTGGACTTTCTTTGACGAAGACTTCGTATTACGACATTTTGACACATGTTCCTATCGCGGCACGTGCAGTAGCTTAGGCAGTGCTTCGAAAAGTGTTCAAAGAAGAACAGGAGAGAAACGAGGCTGCCGGTAACGTAAAAAATCATCTTTCTTTATCGGGAGATGGATCTTGGGAGAAGCGCGGTTTTACATCGCTTATTGGGATTGTTTCTTTGATTGGTAAATTTACGGGGAAAACTTTGGACGTGATTGTGAAGTCCCATTATTGTAAATCGTGGCAAATTGTGGCAGCAATATTAGACGGCATTGAATATGACGCTTGGTACGAGGATCATGAAGCTGAGTGCAGTATGAATCATTCTGGCAGTTCTGGAAAAATTGAGGTAGATAGAGCGTTGGAGATGTTTAAAAGATCCGTAGAGCTGTAAAACGTTTATTATAAGAACTACATTGTTGATGGTGACACAAAGACATTCAAGTGTTTGAAAGACTCATTGCTCTATGGAGAGGAATTTGAAATTAGTAAATTGGAGTGCGTTCTATACGTGAAAAAAAAGGATGTACAAACGTGCAAAAAAGGCAAAAACAAATCTCACGCAGCTCAAAAAGTTGCAGAAAACAGTCGCACGAGATGAAGAAAAAAAAAACGGCCTCAAAACGTACTTCGATAGGCAGGCCAAAGACAACAACGAAACCTGCCCCAAATCCAACTGTCGTCATACTACGAACGAGCAATCAAAGAGAATAAAGATTCCATAGAATTTTTTACCATAAAATTTCCACCGACGCGCATTCGCACCTCGAGTTTGCCCTACAGGAGAAAGCTGATGGTGCAAATACAATGTGTCTTCCTACGTACTTCCTACCACGACATAATGTCAAAAAAAAGGCCAGATTACCCTACTGACTGACTAACCCTTAATATTAAGTAGTGAAAATTCTTTGAATTAACCGAGCGTTAGCGAGAGAGGCACAATAGTAGTTTTTTGTGGTCGACCAAGTGTGGGGTGAGCCTTAAGAAAAGTTAAAAAGCTTTAGTAAAATATTCCTATATTTAAATCAATATTATTAGGTATATTTAGTATTACATTCTTTAAAAATGATCATGAATATGATGAATGTACAATTGTTATTTTTTTGGTATCATTTACACCACTTTTGAAGTAAATACCTCGGTGCAGTTTTTTAGTGATATCACCTATAGACTTATTACACTTTTTTTTTTAGAGATCTTGCAAGAGATCGTTATTAATCTTATATTTGTTATTTGCTGCTCAAATAATGTTATTTATTCCTGGACGAAAACAATTTTTTAGAATAATTTATAAAGATTCTTTTTCAAAATCATGTTGGTTTAGTAAATCTATATCGTGAGCCATTTTAATTGATTCACTCAAATAACATCCAAAATAAAGGGTCAAATAAAAAATAGTTTTTACATAAGTTGTTCGGGACAAAGTGATAGTAATTTTTTTAAATGTGAACTCGGGATTAACGGAAAATTTTACGTTCGAATCGGTATGTTGAAATTTTTGGTGAATGACCCTTTGAAGTATGAACATTATTTCAAGGTAAAATGCTAAGTTTTCTATTTAATTGCATTTTCTGATAAAATAATCAACAATTGAAAAAGGAAGTCGACTACTCTCTGTTGACTTGCGGGGTCGTACATTCGGCATTTGGTTATTGAGTAAATAAACGATTATATGTGTGTGTCGCGGACGCAACGTCGACATTCGACTTTCGGCATTCTGTTCTCTGCGGTCGAGCTAAATACACCAGAGTAAGAGGTGTTGTATAAATGCGTTAGTCTATCGAGAATCAATGTACGCTGGAGGCTGCAATAAACATTTAATTAATTACCTTTATCTCTTTGTGGTTTTTGGTCCTTCGAGCCGGATAAGCTGCGAAGAAGATTAATGAATGGTACAAAGGAAAATAACGTTATTGCAGTATCGTTTAAAGAATGTTCACGTGAGGCATCTGCCATCTTAAGAGAGCGTGAGACCACAGGGAGACGGAAAGGAACGGCCGCTTATTCTCTCTACAAAATTAACCTCACTAAGAAGATGATTCGCCATGACGAAATCTACGCAGTAGTGAAAAAGGAGTGATATAAGGACATTAGGCGCAGCCCAAGAAAGCGATGATTTCCCTCGTAGAACTGTACTTCACGAGCCATTAACAAGACCAATGCCACGTCGTCGAAACGCCACTACAACGTAGAGCAACTTCTGGGCGGAGATGCGGACAACACCCCCACACATGAGGAGTTCGAGAGTATCATCGCGTAATCCGTGACTCACGTACTGGAATACGATTCATTCGAGAAACAAAGAATGCTAGGTTTAGAGGTTATAAAGCCGACTTGATGAAGTCAGAAAATAACCTATGTATGGTCTAGGTATCTTTCCATTTGCTATCGTACTAATGTATTTCTCATTTTAATCATCTCGCTGTCTAATGACTTAACAATCGTCTTGGCTACACTTAAAAGAATTGTAAGCGCAAGATCGTGAATTCTATGATAAATAATTTAATGTATCGCATTTTTTCATTATTTGCTTATTTTTTGTTAAAATACGCATGTACTTATTTATTGCACTTATTTATGTACTTACTTATTGCACATTCGTATTTGCAGCACGCACGAATGCTTGAACAACTCCTAGATGTTTGTACACCTACTACAGCCCTACTACAGCCTGAATAGGTCACGTGTAAATCAGCATTGAACACTCTATCGGACACGTTCCCCACGCCTAAGCTACGTTACTCCACATCAAGAGAGACTCAGCTTACACACCACTGCAAGTAATCTATGCGTACATTATGCGTAAAACGCTACAACGTTGAAGAGTTATGACTGTACGTTATGTCTGTGTGAGAAAGATCTTCTAAGGAGTAAGCTAAGTAAAGAGAGAGAATGTGTGCTAACGATTAAATTGTATGACAAAGAGTGCTGTAATTAATGATTCTATCATAATCAGATTACTGATTAGCTGTAGGGCTTAGTAATGCTTCGTGCGTGAGAATGAGAATGCGTTGCATGACAACATTGAGAATTGTTAGTGTGCTCAATGTTGCAAAAGAGTATGGGCAAATTAAGGATTATTGTCAGTGTTCCTTAATGTCAAATTATCTAAAATGCTATTATAAAAGCAGGAAAATTTAAAACTAGGAGTTAATTTGCTAACTGAGTTTAAAGTTCAATTTCACTAGAATTCAATTCGAATTTTAACTACACCCATTTCATTACTTTCGAGAGCACTCTAATAGCTCAATCTCTTCTTTCGAGAGCGATGCAATGCAGAAAGATTATCAGAAGCAAATTGCAACTGCTTATATCAATTTTAAAAAGAAAGGAGCGGCAAAAATGACTATTGTCACCGCTCAAGCCCGTTTAGCAGGCTTAGAAAAAGCTTATGCGTAATTCGAAAGCTTACTTCTAAAGATTTTATCAACATCAGACTTTTTGGAAGACCACAAATATTTTACTTCTAATCTAAATGAACAAGTGATAGATGTTTATTATGATCAAAAGGGCGAATTTCTTCAGTTCATAGAGGACGTAAAGCAAAAGGAAAGAGCTAGAAATCCTCCAGAATCCCCCGAGCATATGGACCGTAGAGTAATCATGAATCCTGCTTTGTTAGAATCACACTCACTTCC
Organism: Sycophila sp. Sp_5; assembly: GCA_018906775.1. Taxonomy (NCBI): domain Eukaryota; kingdom Metazoa; phylum Arthropoda; class Insecta; order Hymenoptera; family Eurytomidae; genus Sycophila; species Sycophila sp. Sp_5. The sequence goes on along the minus strand of JACCID010000326.1, from coordinate 47,615 downwards.
AAAATTAAATCTTCCCAAATTCTCTGGAAAGTTCATAGAGTGGGAAAATTTCCGAGACCTCTTTAGGTCTATCGTATACCACCGCGCTTATCTTGATGCTTCGATCAAATATTATTACTTGAGAAGCAGTCTCATTGGTGAAGCATTAGACCATATCAAGGCTATCCCTATCACCGCTGATCAATACGAAAATGCTTGGCAAACACTCATCGCTTATTACGATAATAAACGTCGGGCAATCACTACTCTAATTAGTACAATAATGAATATTAAATCCATGAAAGTCGAAAACAATACAGAACTACAACGTATACGCAGGGAGATGTTTAGCGCCGTAGAAAGTCTTCGCAAACTAGGTCGTACAGACGCTGAGATTGGAAATGATCTTCTCGTTTTTATCGCAGTAGAATTGTTGGATACGAACACGAAAAGGGAGTGGAAGAAGTCAATAGATAAATCTAATGATACTCCACCTACACTTGCCCAATTAAAAAACATTCATCGCTGGGCAGATTGAGAATCTAGATAAGGGAAAAGAAATGCCTACAAATTCTAATAAGAATAAAAAGCTGAAGATTAATCAAACTGCAGGAAACTCGGACTCTGCCACTGTACAGTCCTTGCAAACTACTGCTAAAGATGCAGGGAAGCCTACTTCGTAAAAAAAAGCTATTTGTTATATAATGCTGAACATTACATAGCAAAGTGTGAACAGTTTGTCAAGATGATATTGTCAGATGGTAGGGTGTTTGCAAAAAATAAGCACCTATGTTTTAATTGTCTGGGGAGTTTTCATATGCAAAATCGTTGTAAGTCCAGGTTTACTTGCTATCATGGCAGAAACAAGCATTATACGCTTCTTTACATGGATCATCCTAACGGAGGAAGAGCCTCAAATATTATAACTAACCACAGTTCGATTTCTTCGCAAGCGAATTTTAGCACAGACGCTGGTGCAGATAATTTAAATGTGCACACTACTAAACAAGTAAAGAGAACTGCAGGTGTTCTCTTAGCCACCGCACTTGTCTACGTCATCGGACGTAATAACAAAAAACTGAATGTAAGATCGCTAATTTTACCCTTGTAAACAAGTCTCATTTGTACCAGAAAGTTTGTGTGAACAATTATCATTATCACTAAAGCAGACTAACGTAACTATCAGGGCGTAGGAGACCTATCGGCTCTGCACGCTAACAAATTAGTCTCTATACAATTAAGACGTCATTTCACCTCAGACTTCTCATTGGAAACCAATGCATTGGTTCATCAAAGGATTTTATCCTATAAGCCCCCGGTTGTAAAATCAGCGAATTCACTCAAATTCCTAGAAGGATTGCAATTGGCAGATCCCCATTATTTAGACCCACAACGAGTGGAGGTTTTACTCGATGCAGAGGTTTATACAAGCATAATAGAACAAAAAATACTAAGAGGCTCTGAGCAACAACCCATAGTCAAGCAATCGAAATTAGGCTGGTTGCTGACAGGAAAGATTAGCAGTTCAAATTTACTTCTGTCGACTCACTCGCACCCTCTTGCAATTCACAATGCTTCTGTCGCAGATCAGGAACTCTCGAGACAAAAATGGTCGTTACACTGTTAAGATACCGTGGAAGGAGGCAAGTTCATTAGACAAACGCAAATTAGGCTTCTCTTTTCCACAAGCGCTCAACGCTCTAAAGCGGCTAGAGGTAAACTTTCAAAAAGACAAAAGATTTGGAAAGAAAACAGTACGACAAGAAATTGCATACAGTTTTTAACGGATCTAGCAAATTAAACACAGGCGAATACTCAATGACTACTCAATGACTAGTACACAGGTCCGAACCTTCTACTAAATCCAATTGACTTAATCTGTAGATCTTGCAATTATAAAATAGCGTTGTCTGCGGACGTTGAGAAAATGTTTCGTCAAGTTGGAGTACATGCAAGTGATAAAAAATATCAAGCAATTTTATGGCGACTCTCGCCGTTAAAAAGGTTAAATGTTTATTTGCTTAATACGGTCACATATGGCTTAAAGCCCTCATTATATCTAACAATTAGAACAATGTTACAGTTGTTGGCTAAGGATCATGAAATAGACCATCTAATAGCTGTAAACGTTGTTCGAAAAGAAATATACTCTGACAATGTGCTCACCGGAGTGCATTCACTTAATGAGGCAAAAGAAAATATACAAGACTTAATTAGATTGTTCGCGAAAGGTCAGATGAATTTAAGAAAATGGTCTTCGAATGAAAGCCTTGCGCTATCAATACTCCCCGAGAGTATGCTAGCGGAAAAAAAGATAACGCTTATTAACGATTAGAAAATTCGCAACCCTCTACTAAACTATTCTTTCGCGCATTGCGCGCACCTATGATTCGTTGGGCTGGATTGCACCAGTAGTTGTTACCGCAAAAATACTATTGCAAACACTTTGGCTACAGAAAATTGGATAGGATAGTCCACTCCCAGTAGAGATCTCACAGCAATGGAGTAAATGGGTGAAAGATCTTCCTTCAATCAGCGATATAAAGATTCCACGATGGTCAGGTTTCACACCGCAAACCATTGCAGAACTACACGGAGTCGCAGATGCGTCGAAAAAGGCTTATGAAGCAGTGATCTATCTAAGATGCATTCAAAACCAAGAAGTGCTAATCTCGCTCTAGGTGGAAAAATCAAGGGTAGCACCAGTAAAAACCTTAAGCAATCCGCGCTTAGAATTGTGTGCTTCGCTACTCCTTGTACGATTGACAAGACAGTATTTAGATTCCACTCCACTTTCCATACAAGGTATTCATTTATGATCAGACTCAGCAGATGTTTTATTCTGGTTGAGGGATCAACCATCCTGCTGGGCATCCTTCATCGCAAACCGGTTCTCGGAAATACATACTTTGTTACCGAATGCCTATTGGCACCACGTAAGATCTAAGGATAATCCTGCGGATATCGTGTCAAGGGGTATTGAGCCGTCTGAACTTCAGACAATGAATTTATGGTGGAAAGGACCTGATTTTTTAAGAAATAACTGTGAATCTTGGACCGAGGTTCATGATGAATTAAACTTTGTCGGTTCAAAATTAGTGACTGTTAATGCGTGCAACTCAATAGATAAATATATGGAAGGAAAAAGAAACGATGATACACCAGTGTGGAGACCTGTAGAAAAATATTCATCACTGTCGAGTTTATTAAGAGTAATTGCTTACTGTCTGAGATTTTTAGTAAAAATCGCGACGAGAATCAAACCACAAAAAAGTAGCAAATCCAGTGTTTTACGGACTTATTTTCTACAAGCTCACTCTAATTTAAGCTCGATTGTCCTCACTTCAAGCGAAATTGATAATGCGCGACAATTTTGGTGTTATCTCACTCAACAAAGTTTCTTCCATGATGAGTATAAACTTTTAGTAAACAAAAGGATGTTGAATGAAAGGAACCTTTTAGCCTCCTTAAACCCCTTCATCGAAAACCACCTGATCAAGGTGGGCAGTAGGCTCGTTAATGCTCTAACTGATAGTCGTGCAAAGCACACGATCGTATTGCCTCATTCGTCTAAACTTACATCCCTTTTTATACGTCAAGTGCATTTGCACACTCTACACGGTGGGACGGAGTTGACCCTAGCGACACTTAGACGAGAAGTCTAGATCCTACGTGGTCGAACTGATGTAAGGAGAGAAATTCGAGCATGTCTACAATGTTCGCGCTATTCTAATCAAATACCGTCTCAGCTAATGGATAATTTGCCCAAGTCTCGCGTATAGCCAGCAAGTCACTTCCAAAAGGTTGGCGTTGGTTACGCAGGACCGATAAAAGTACGTCTGACAAAGTCAAGATATAAAGGTACGCTTAAGAGCTACGTTTGCATAATTGTATGCATGGTAACAATAGCTGCGCATGTAGTTGGTTAAAGACTACTCTTCGGATTCATTTATAGCAGCATTTCATAGATTTACGGCACAAAGAGGGCACTGTAAGAAGTTATTCTCTGACCAGGGCACGACCTTTGTCGGTGCTGATACAGAGCTTCGTGCAATGTTACGATCAAAATCAGCTTATACATTAAAAATCGCTAACTATCTCGCTAGCCAAGGAACAGATTGGCATTTTAAGCCGATTGCTCCACATTTCGGGGGACTTTGTGAAGCGGGCGTGAAGTCCCTGAAATATCATTTGCGAAGAGTTATAGGTGAGAATGTTCTCACGTTCTCGGAGCTTGCGACACTGCTTTGTCGAATTGAGGCTTGTATAAATTCAAGGCCACTTGTGGGACTGTCAGATGACCCTTCTGGTAAGGTTTACCTTACTTTTAGCATTATCCAGAAAAAACGACGTGGACGTAGTAAGTTCTGCTTTCTTTGATGTGCTTATTTAACGTGAGTCCCCTTGCCTCTTGTCGCCTTTACAAATCTTGTACTGTCCTGAGCAATGTCTCTCTTGAGATTGCTGTACAAGCTTGGCGAATACAGTCCATCATGTTTGCTCTAGTTGTTGGCCGTTTTGCAAAAACAAAATTTTTCAAGTAGCCCCACAAGTAAAAGTTAGGGAATGTTATTGTTTGAGATTTTCTTGAAATGATTTTTGGGACAGGTAGTTGCAACAGGCGGGGAAATAATTGAGACACAATAATTGAGCACTTTAATTGTATTTATTGCAGAGATGAGCCGCTTACACTTCTAACCTTACGTTGCCACGTGGCTGGCTCCTGGCAAGCTGAGATGCTGCTGAAGTTGGCTGAGCGGGTGATAACAAGACGCAGATCGTAGCGGCGAGGCTGAAGCGAAACAGTGATGAGCAGAAGCCTAGCAGGAATGAGCAGAAGCGAGCAAAAATCGGAGCATGCTACCACGAGCACGGTTGAGCCGCAAGAGGCCAAGCCCGCCGGGTGAGGTTGGCTTGGCGCTGAGATCGCTTAAGTGCGCGCGTGCAAGTTCGCAGCGCCAGCCGAAGCTGCCGTTTGGCGACGCGCGCATGAGCGCAGTCGATAACGCGTAAGCGCGCGCGATTCAACTGATAAATCGCGAACATTCCACCCGCATTATCAACGCCATTGATAATAAACCAGAGTAATATGAGGTGATGAGCAGCTGGCTGGGTCGTAAAGCCAACCAGCTGGTGAGCGATGAGACTGAGAATCTTCTGAGTCATTTGAGCTGACCGGTGGGTCGTAAAGCCATTGGTCATGATGATTGTGAAAGCAGTGTGGTGGAGATGAGCTAGTGTTGAGGAGGCAGCTGGGCGTAAATCCAATTGCTAGTGAGTGAAGTTGAGCGCAGCTGGGTCGTAAATCCAGTTGCTGGTGCGAAGAGAGCGTTGAGCAGACGAGTGGGTCTTAAAGCCACTCAACTATCTGAGCGTGGGCAAACAACTGGATCGTAAATCCAGTTGCTGGTGCGAAGAGAGCGTTGAGCAGACGAGTGGGTCGTAAAGCCACTCAACTATTTGAGCTTGGGCGAACAGCTGAGTCGTAAAGCCAATTGCTCACGAGATCTTGAGATTTTCCTTGACCAGTAGCACTGGTGAACGGGCGAGATCGTAGCGGCGTGGCTTAACTTCCTTGAAGTACCCTGAGTGGCGAGAGCAGATGAGATGAGCTGGTGATCTTGTGAGGCTTTAGTGAAGAGCTGAGTGAGTTGAGTGGAGGCACCTTGGAAGGTGGTTCCATAATCCCATGAGCGGCTGCACCCTGATGCCTCGCTGGTGTGCGCAGGTGATGCAGCGAAGTACGTGGACTTTGACTGACGCTCTCCCTCTGGTCATCCAGCACGTCTGCCGGATCTTGCCGAGAGTCGATTGAGTGCCAAAGCGGGTGATCTTTGAGCTGAGCTGTTGAGATACCTCGTGAGCCGCAGTCCTTTCAGTGACTTGCAGGTGAGCTGAACCACACGAGCGTAACTTGAGAGAAATTGGAATGCCTTCGGTGATGACTCTAGTTCTACATACAACATGTAAGTCGATGAAACCATCAGTACATGGCTTTCCCTTTTGCTCGTACGCTACTACCGTAATATCGTTCGTGCTATATTGCAAAAGTAGCATAAGTTTAAGCTCTATTTTTGCTACTATACAAGCTCTTTTCTTACCTACAGTTTGGAAGCAGAAAAGTTTATAGCCTTTCACCTTTAGTCCTCGAACTTTGTCTCCAAGGTGTCATGGTTCTTGGATTAGTACGACGTCTCCCTCATTCCCACAGAGCATCAGCTCTTCCGAGGCTACTTCGCAGTGTCTTCTGCTGTTTTGTAGCATTGGGCAGTCTCGCTTTCAGTGTGTCAAGACCGAACTTGATGCTTCCCGCCGTCTTTCTAAGTCTTGCAAGGGACGCTGGATTTGCGATTATGATAAAGTATTTGTCGTTATTGTTTTTACTCTCTGCTGAAGATATAATTCTCTAGCTTGGAGTATCGAGTCCCTTGTTCTGTCTTGCCAGGATTTTTATTACGGCCTCGTTTCCTGGCGTCGGGGGTGGTACCGAGACAGATATGGCCTTTCTGAGGGGCAGTTTCGATCTCGGCATTGCTTCGAGTTTGGCTCCCTGCCAGAGTTCGCCACAGTCGCCGATTACTCACTTTAAGAAATCTTGCAACTTCTTTTTGCTGCAACCCACGATTTTGATTACCTTCTGCCAGCCAGCCCCCTCGAAGCTAATCTCGACTTCTCCGCTCTCCTCTGACCCTTCGGCAATAGCTGTCAGGATCTTTTCCTAAACCTTCAACTACGTGTCTAAGCTCATTTTGCCATCTGGATGTTATGGATGTATGATGGCAATCTGGTACTCTTCAGGCGATTAGTCGCTTGTCCCTCTGTAAAGGTGCTTGAACTTTGGATGCGCCGGGTTTGGGAGGACTCTCTTAGGAGGACTCCGCCGCTTCAGCCCTCTGCAGCTTCCTTTTTATCTTAATTAAAGCAGAATTGTCAGCTTTATTTGTTGGCTTATCCTTCTGCGTGATAACTAGCGGCTTCGACGTTGGGAGACTTTCTCTCTCGCACTTCTCCACCGCTTATCTGGTTTTGGTCCCGAGTATATTTGCATTAGTAAAAGAAAAAAATAGGGCTTTTTATGTATTTTGTCACACATATAAAACTATACATAACATGTACAAAGTTCGTCCACTACCGGTCAACCGTGGGAAAGTTAGTTCCTCACGAGTCACAAGCACGACAACATGAAACATAATACGCACAATTATCTAAATCTTTAGTTATTTTTCTATAGCTTTTTGGCCTGTAAATATGATTTCAATTACTACTATTACTTTCAAGTTTATTAAAATAGTTAAGTTACGGCAAATATGTGTTCATCATTTAATTCTCCTGGCTTACCGTTCCTTGCAACTGTACAAATTCATCTACATCTGTTATCTCCGTCAAGGTTGATTCAACCAACCATATGTTTAATTGATTGACATTTATTTGATTCAACTAAACTTTTATTTGCTTCACAAAAAGTTTCTATTTTGTTTTTACATGAAAAAATGTAAAATGGAAAATCCTAAGTTATCGATTTCCCAAATTATGGACGCTTTTATGTTTATGCTATGCGCTTACATGAATAATCCAGTTGAGCATTTGAGTAAATGCATCGAATAAAAGAACTTTATTATGTAACATTTTAATAAATAATATTTAAATTATTTAAAAACAATAATGTTCTCTACAATAAGTAATGAATACTGTAACGGAGGTGGTTGCCCGTGTACAACGCGAGAGTACAGCTGTGCTCCCGCTTTCAGTACTCGCGTGCTGTTGGCAAGCGCGTCCCTTGCGCTCGCTTCGCTGTCGTTCTGACGGACAACTGGAGCACGCCCGAGTATTGCCGAGCGACGCCGCCTACAAAGTAGCCTGAGCGCACGCGCGCATGACTGTACCGCCAGTCGATGCGGCAGATTAGCAACGCGCGCATGAACTCGGCGGACAACCGCAAGGCACGCGCGACTCAAATGAGAAGTCACGAACATCGTCCTTGATAAATAATTGAACACAATCTGGATATATAACCTGGGCAATTACTCGGCGAGGATGAACCGCCGAAATGCCGCAAGAAAGCAGTCATCTGCGTAAGCAATGACAATCTCAAGATGAGCAGCTGATGTGTTGAGGCAGGCAAATCCCGCATTTGCTGGAGTGATTTGTGAGATGGGGAGTTTCCCCATGAGCTGCTGAGCCCTGATGTCTTGTTGTCGAGCACAAGAGACGCATCGAAGAATATGAGCCTTCACTGATGCTCTCCGTGCAGTGATTTAGCACGTCTGCCGGAGTTCAGCGAGTGTCGGTTGGCTACCTCCGTGAAGTGTAGCGCGATGAGCTGAGTCGATAAGCAGAGTAGTGAGATAAGAGTGTCAAGGCAGTATAGCTAGGCGTTTCTCTTGAAAGCTGAGCTTTCAACATCAATGAAAGCAGTAAGGCGAGTAAAAGCGTGACCAGAAGGTAGAGCACCGCCTCTGCTGAACTGTTGAATCTCCTGAGTAAAATAGGCTGTCTGAGTAGCTCTGATCCAAAAGAGCTGAGCACGATGAAGACCTTGAGCGTCATAGAGCGATAAATACTGGAGTTTCCTTTGGAGTACATCTCTATCTCCAAAAAGCAACGATGTAACAATTAGTAATATGTTCAATGAAGAATACCTATGAATAATGTCCCATTGATATGTGGGTTGATGAGCAATAGAGATGTGGGTTACTCCAAGTCGACCTTCTAAGTCTGCATCATCTGAATGATAATATGGCTGCTTAGGCTAATGAAATGAGCTTGACGAGCTTGATCCATGTAGGAACACCACAGTGGATAATTTTTGAGCGGAGCAAAAGAAATCCCTCGTGAGCCGCGAACAGCTGGATTGTAAAAGCTAGGAACATGCCCCGATGTGCACGACTTGCCAGGATCAACAACTTGCAGATGAGTTGATAAATATGAGTGTGATTTGAGAATCCGTTCGCAGATGAGTAGCGTCGATCTTTACTTGAAGAGAGTTCTGAGTAATCTTGATGAGTTCGATTAGCAAATAAATGACGTTATTGAGCCTGTGGCGAGTGAGCGAACTACTACGTAAGTGTCTTGAGAAGCATCTGAGAAGCCGTGAAGTTCGATATTGGAGAAGCTGTAAGTACCAAACCACCTTGGAATTGAGATGCTAGCCAGCACGATAAAATCTTCTCGGACGTTGAGCTATCTTGAGCCCATTTGAGCTGTCAGTGTATTATCCCAACCAAGTTTGAGCACCCAGAGTTCTTGAAGAAGAATCTTGGCATTGGTGGTTACGGGTGAGACGAATTCAAGTGCGTAGAATATCTGAGCTACGTCTGAAAGTATAATTCGCTTGGTGAGACGTCCTGAGTGAGGTGAGAATTTCGAGGTCAATGTAAAACAATCTTCACAAGGAAGCCAGTGGTGAGCCATCTGTAGGTGAAGCAGCCAATAAATCTTCGCGAGTTGCATATTATTTTAAAAGGCTTGATAAGCAATTTTCCTCCAAATATGTCATGTAGAGATCGCCCATGGTTGCATCTTGCGCAATTCTTCTGGATATCCTGGTTAGGTATATTGATGTTATAAAACGTAAGTTTCTAAGATCCTTAGGATCTTCCTTATGCGGAATCCTTATAACATATCTGTCTCTAACATCTCTAGAGTGCGTAGAGCGGAAATGTTGTTCCCTTTCCTCTTCTTCAGGATTCAAGCTGTTGTCTGAGTCGTGGATGAGTTCTTCTTGCAGCCTAAATCTGCTGAACAGTTCATGGTGGTCATCATCTTGTTTGACGACACCATGGTGAGCTGATGCAAATTTTATAGATCTTGATTGAACGGGTCCTAGCATGAGCCATCCAAATATCGAGGATTGAGCAATTGTCAGCTCCAATGATAATGTCCATTGGTCGAGACTGAAAGTACTTTTTATTAGCTAATTCTAAATTTATTAAATGTGGCCAATCCTGCATGGTGATTTTGACTGATGATGTTACCGAGGTGGTCGCTCTGAGAATCTGTGCACTGATAAGTATAGCCTCAGAAGTGAATCTTGATTGTCGAGTGAGCTAAGCAGAGCAGATTGTATAAGCCGCCTTTCCACCTCCAATTCCATGGATCACCAGTAATGATGAGCGACGTGGGAGCTTGAGCTGGTGAACAAGATGTTCTGTCACGAATGTCGATTCAGACCCTGAATCAATCAAAAGACGCACATGATAAGCGTGCGAAGATGTTCTGAGCTAAACGGTGGGTTGTCAGATTTATTTGAGATGATTTCGTAGGTGAGGTGATCGTTGAACAGTCGACTGCACCGACTATTCAATGAGCATTTGAATTCGAAATGAAACCAAGGAAAGAGATATTGTTTTCAATAAAATACATATTAAAATAAATTTTAATTTTAGATTATATTTTACTTAATATTACCAATGTAAATTAATATAGTTATGTTTTATAATAAATTAAAAAAAAATACAAAATATTTATTATATTAGTATAATAATAGTAAGGGTTAAAGGGCTGCATATATGTTCAAACTCTTTCGGAAAAAAAATTTGTTTTTCCATTAAGTTTTTAGGCACGACCTCTAAAACCATTCTTTAAAGAACTACATGTATTTGCAGATATTATCAGAAAAAAAGTGAGTGATTATTACATTGAGAAAAAAAATGTCTCAAACTACCATGAATTTATGGTATCATCCAGATAATATCACGTTTTTATTGAGTCACTAATCACTTTCTTATTTTTTTAATAAAACGTCAAGTAAAATCACCGGCAAGACACTTTCAACCTATCAATAAATATTTTGGTTCAATTATATTCAAATTTTATTTCAATGTAACGATTATTAATTTTTTCATAAAAATATCTGCAAATGAGTTCACTTGCTTGCAAACTGATAAGTTATTAGTAACACTAGTTATTAATTATTAATAACAATATTTCAGAAATTTAAAGCAATTTTCCCAACAGGACACTTTCAATATTATTATAATAAATCATCTATAAAATCCTTTATATTAGCTGAATTAAAAGATATTTTACATGTCATTAACTAGTTATAAGAATAAAACATTAGTTTGCAAAGAACTACAAATATTTGTAGATATTTTCAGGAAAAAAGTGAGTGATTTTTACAATGTACCCAATGTAAGTATTCACTAAGTTGAAATTATTTACCCAACTTATTTCCCAAGAATCTACCCTCTACTCTTCCTCTCGCTAAAAGACCTCTTGCTAATTTTAATATCCTTCTCCCTCAAATAGCTTATTTACAACCTTTAGACGGTTTGGTTGAACCTATACATACCCGCACATCTTCCGACCAATCACCCGCGAGCCGAAAGTAACCGATCGCCGAAAATTAGCGTTAGTCTTCTATGTTTTGACTAATATATACCTTTTCGACCAATAAAAAAATACTGCAGTCTATTAAAGATTCGCTCTTTGGATAAACCAAGGAATACATACGTTAAGAAAGCTTAGACTTTATACTCAAAAAAATATAATTTTTAAAAAAAATTGCAATTAAACTTGCTGTTTTTTATTATTATAATTGAACTTTTTATTCTACAGGAAGAAAAAAAATATGTGAGTACAGTTGTTGCACTCTTTTTACTATCTCAAGTATTTTTAATTATTTCTCACGGACCACTGGTAAGAGCTCTTGCTACCGTAATTTTAAAATCTAATGTAGATATTATAAAAAATGGAGTAACTGAAGTTTTAAAAAAATGTGAAAATTCAGTTTGTAATGACACGGTTGCTTTTTTGCCGCCCAGAGAAAGTTTAGAAAAATCTTTAGATAATTTGAATGAAGTTCCAAATATTTTACAAATACAAGAGTGTCAACATGAAAATTTAAGCACTCATCAAACTGATCAGAAAAAATTAAAATCTGAAAGAATAATATTTAATAATGAAGTTTTAAAAATGCAACCCAAAAACTTGCCTACTGCGCAAAATGTATTAGAGATGCAAAAAGAATTTATTGACTTAAAGACCAGTCCAGAATTATTGCAGGATATCAAGTATTTAAGTGTCACTGATGAAGAAAAAGAGCAGAGATTAGCTCTGGAAAATCCTTTAGATGTACATGCTTTGAAACAAGAATCTTTATTAAAAAAGCCATTTCTAGAAACTGTGTTAAATTCTTTATATTGCATTGAAAATGATTACGCTGCTTTGTTTGGATTGTGTCTTCTTTACGCATTAACTAATAATGAGGTAAGTTAATTAATATTTACACAACCTTATTTTATTTGAAATGCATTAGCACATTAGCATATTAAGAAAGGGGCCAGCCTGGGTTAAACTGATAATAAAAAAAATATACATTTTCCAGTATAATAGCTATAAAAATTTAATTCACTTTTTTTGATTACTGGAACTTTTTACACTTTGAGTACTAACATAATTTAAGCTATTTATACACGAGTAGGATCAGAACCCAATCAGTGTTCTTTATCTCTACAATTGTTCCATCAAATATATCTTAAATTTTTAATATATTTTAAATTTTTCTTTATATATCTTAATATGATTGCGGGCGAATTAAATTATGTTGGTGGGGTCGGCCAACTACAAAATGTTGTGATGCCCTGTACTCTACTTCTTGTTAGGCAAGGACCTTCAACAAAGCATTCAGCTGCCACGGCAAGACCAATGGCGATGATCCAGGATGACTTGGCCTCCAGGGCATCCAAACCGACAACTAAGACAACTAAGTGAGTGGAGAAGCACCTGTCGCATGAAGGTGTTGATAGTTCTGGTCGGCAGAGTCAACGCCCGCCCCAGCCATTCGTCATTGAGATAATTTAATGTGTTTTGTCACGTGATTCAGCGGTAGTGACTACGTAATTATAGAATCACGCGTCCGAAGTATGGCAATACTGATTAGTAAGCTGGTGTCGTTTTTATTACTTAATGAAGTATCTTGTTGACTTTTGAAAAGATTAAATCTCCATTCAAAATTGTTTTTTTTTTTTCGCAAATTCATTTTTTAACTTCTTTCTTGTTACGGCCCTTCTTAATTCAATATTTGCTTCCTAAAAATTTGTTCCACTATCAGAATATACATAGTGTCAATGAAGTCCCGGTACGGCTGCATATTTTATAAAGTACTTCATTCCTGAAAAAGGTCTTTTTTAATTAGCAACCCCCATTTTTGTCTCCGGCACTCGATAGAGTGGAAAATTTTACGTTCAGATATGTACATAACTTGTAGAAACAGTTTGACCTTGAGGCTTAATCGAAGGTCATTACGCTCAACAAGGTATTGAGATATCTTTGAATATTTTTACGACCGGTAAAGTTTTTATTTTTGTAATCTTCAACGAGGAATCCAGTAGTCATTTCCAATTGGACCTCCAAATCGTTCTTCACTTGACCTTTAACACTTTTTTGACTTGGCATTTCGAGGTTAACTGGTTTCTTTAATCGGAAATCCCAGTTTTAATACCGGAAACCGATAGAGCGGAAAATTTTATCCAGAGCGTTATCCAGAACGATCGGTGTGGACGTAATAAGATTTGTTTCTTTGGGGTGTTGGATGAACGTGAGTCCCCTTATCTTTCACTTAAAGGTTCAAAGCTTAACGGAGATGCTTAAACTGAAAACGTTGAACTTCTTGACATAAAATTACACGATTGTAAAAATGAATATTATTATTATTATTATTATTATTATTTTTATTTTTTTTTTTATTCATTTATTTTTTTTTTTAATGTGTTAGGGTAACAGTACTTTCGTAGAAAGAGAGAAGCTCTCTAGCGGAAAATAAGTCCCAAGATATTGGTTCCTTCTCTCCGCCAGTGATGGGCAATTGAGGATGATATGTAGCGATGTTTCATCCTTTAATCCACAGAATCTACATTTCCGATCTTTTTCTAGTCCTAGCTTGACTCTGTGATTGTGCAAGTGCCATTGTCTGTAATAATCCCTATTGCTAATTGTGCCTTGCATCTGTTTATTCTGAGCATTTGTTTTGGCCATATTTTCATTCTTTTGATGAAGGTTTTGGCTATTGTACATCCTTCAGCATTTTCCATGCCTCTGCATGTTTTTTGAGCGATCCATTTGTCTATCTCTGCATTGAGGATCATATCGCATATCCCAGTTGCCGGTTTAGGCCTATAAGGACTTCTTCTCTCGCTTGTCCGGCTAGTCTGTCTATGATTTCGTTACCTTTTATTCCTGTGTGCCCTGGCAGCCAGAAAAGGGTTACTATTCGACTTTCCGCCAACCGATTTAGAGTCCGATAACATTCATACACCAACTTGCATGTAGTTGTGCATATTTTTAGGGCTTCAACAGCTCCTCTGCTATCCGTTTCTATGTATAGGTTCCTCTTCCTGCCTTCTTCTATGCACCGTAGGGTGCATTTCAGCACTCCAATAAATTCAGTCTGTAATACCGTCGTATACCTTCCTAGAGGAAAGGTGCAACCCTTTCCGTTTCTTCGGCAGTACACTCCAGTTCCTGCCCCTTCTACCTTTTTGGATCCATCCGCGTACCAGATTTCGCCGCTATTTGGTAGTTTTATCCAGCTTTTCTGCCAAACTGATCCGCTATTCCTTATCGAACATAAACAGCCTGTCTGTCCTGTCCTGTAGTGTGAGAGAAGGCCTTCCGCTCCGAAGACTTTTGGTGTTCTATTCGATTTGAATCCTACAGACTCCTTCCGGAGAGCTTTTGCGGCGACAGCAGCTACAGATCTTCCCCCTACGGTTATGCACCTTAGGATGAAACATCTTATCCCATCCAGCGGTCACTTTGCCGTTGGATAGCTTGAGTGCTTTTCCGTCTATTGTTAGCTTGCAGGTTTTATTCCATTTAAATCTCCAGTGAACTCCATCACCTCAGTTTTGTCCGGATTGACTCCGAGGCCAATGGTCTTACACTAAGTTTGTACTATCCTTATGTCTCTTTGAATGAGTTCCATGAACGTGTACAGGAAGGGTCTGCGCCTAATGAATCAGTATGTCATCAGTGTATCCCACTACCTGGCTTCCGGCCTCAGTTAATTTCGACAGCAGATTTTCTACTACCAGGCACCATAGAAGTGGAGATAATACTCCTCCTTGTGGACTGCCGTAGGATACTTCTGCTCTGACCGATGTGTCGCCTTTGGTTACTTCTAGTTGTCTGCTTCCGAGCATGTGGCTCGTCCAGTCTACTAGTATTGTAAGTACCCCTTGTTTTTCCAGGAAATCCTTGATGACTTTTATTGACGTGTGGTTTAAGGCTCCTTCAATATCCATGAAGGTTCCTACAGCAAATCCTCCGTTCTACAATTGGGTCTGGATAAGCTGTTTCGCCTTGTGTAGACATGCCTATTCTATAAGTGTGTATCCTCTTAGAGTTACGTCTCTGATATGTCTGTCGATTAATCTCTCAGATGTTTTTTGCAAGAACGATGTCAAGCTAATTAGTTGGGAAATCCTTAGTGGAAGTGTAGCTATTTTTTCACGCGTTCAGGATGAATATAACCCATGCGCACTGCCACACAACTAGCTCATGTCCTAATAAAATAAGGCTCGCTCTAATCACTCTGATTAGGGGAACTAATTTGACGTGCCTAGCTTTGTTCAGGCACACTGGGTATATGTCATCTGGTCCAGATGACTTATACGGTTTGAAAAATCTTAAATCTTCTGCCGAAGGACGTTTCTATCCTTGGAATATGATCTGGTGGTGCCTCATTCGCTAGCAGTTGCAATAACAGTAAGGGGGGGGGGGTTGCCTTCTGGGCTGCTGTGAGGCCCTGCCCTCCCACGGCGCCTTTTGGGGGCGCTCTCGAGGGGCCAGCTACACTAGCAGCCTCTTGACAGCATCTCTTACCGTTCTTTTGCCTCTTGCTTTCTCGCTGGACAGAGGGAGGTGTGCCCTTCTCTTCCTTGTTCCTCTTTCCGTCCTTCCGAGATTTCCTCGTTGGTGTCTGCCAAATTAGTGGGGGATCTGAGGTTGCCCTCTGCCTCCCTCCTCCTTAACTTGGCCAGCTTTTTACGGTAGGTCCCGCATTTCTTTTTTGGGGAGCTGGATCCGGAGACCTCTCTGAAGTTGGCATGACAACTTTCACCTAACTATTAGATAATTTGCCGTAAATTATCCGTAAATTACCAGTAAAAGTAACAATTTTGCCGCGGTCATATTTCAAAAAATATTACATGTTCCGTCAACTTCCAGTAAAGTTAGCGGACCACCTCTAAAATTTAATTAATAAAAAATAGATGAAGCATTTCTTCTTCTACAAGAATTTGCCGCTTTTTTGCCGTAATTGAAAGGCATATTCAAATCATTAAAATAATTATTTATTCTTTAAAGCAAATGCTCCGCTAACGTCTGGCGAAGTTAGCGAGTAACTCCTTACAATTAGATAAATTAATAATAAAACTACGTGGAATAATTATTTTTGCAGGGGAATTTGTCGCTTATTTGCCGAAATCGACAGGCAAGTTTAGACTATTAAAAAAATAGTTTATTTTTTATAAACAAAGGTTATTGTTTGTGCAAGTTGTTCCGATCCTGATAAAAGGATATGAACGTAAAAACATGTACGATAATTTTGTCCCAGTCCAAAAGTCTTTTTATATAGAAGCAAAACTTTAGTTAAGTCTTAAGATTTTCGAATTTCGCGCTTAATTTATATTGCAAATCAAGCGCCTTTGCGAAAGCCAATAACTAGCCTTCGGTTTACTATTGGTTATTCTAAGAATTTCGCGCTCTTTCTTTAGTCGGTGATACTCGCAATATACACTTCTGTCATCGACATGTGCTCGTATTTTTCGTCACAGCTACTGCGTCAAGCGTCCTATCTTAAGAATTAAACAGTTTTTTAATATTGTTGAAATATTAACATCTAATCGTTAAGTAATTTAGTACATAAGTGAAGGAAGTTCGTTTTTTTAAGAGGCACTTTACGATTTGCTTACAAGAAGAGCATACAAGTGCACAGACATTTTATCCTTGTCATCAAAGTTTTTGTTTATTTAATAAAATGGGCTCGCGTAGTCGCGGAAGACCGAGTGCAATTGATTCTTTGTTTTTAATTAAACAGATTGTTTCTCGTAGAGATGAAATAGTAAAAAATACACAACTTTATATTCTTACGTTGTAAACAATAGATATAATTTAAAAGAAAAATTACTTAGTAATAATATTAATGAAAGTGTAGAAAGTGAAGTTAGTATAGCAGATGACAATAGACAAAGTTTAAATTCATCTGTAGGATCCACAGTTGAATCTTAGAAACTTGGTTTCAATATGAACAAAGCAGATTTTGAAAACATGCTAACAGAAACAGTTACGTATGCAACAATAAATGGTAGGAAAAGATGAAGAACGAGAACTATACTAAATCCTAATCTTTGGTGCGATCAAAACTCTCGTGCTATTAGGACAAAAAAGATTAAAACATGGGTTCAATTTAGGTCTTATTATTTAACTAGAGATGGATCAAGCGGAAAAACAGGTGAATTAAAAACTTTATTTCTTAGGAAAAGCCCATGTGGAATGGAAATTATTTACCGTATAAATAATGAAAACAGCGACACAACTACGACTGTCGAATATTATTTTTAAAAGAAAAAATTACTGGGAAAAGTTGTGGAAAACGACCTCTTCGTAGTTTTAATAGAAAAAATACTGTAAAACAAATTTTAAAGCAAAAAATTCATGTGTACAGAGCTAATAAACGAAGAGAAGTTCAACGCCACGGCGATCCAGATCCTCTGATCTTACCCAGCGATAATGTTTTAGCGAAAGTTAAATTTGAAGATAACATATCGCAATATTTAAATAAGGATCCGATTCAAGCCTTATGTATTTTAAAAAGAAGAAGCAAAGGGACAAATGTTATTCATCATATTGGCTGTGATCTTTTTTTTATTTTATTATTTCCAACTTTCAAATAAAATTGTGGAATCTGTACTCCGACGAAGTTCCTTTAATTCTTGTTTCAACATCTAGTATTGCTTCAAAAATTGTACACGCCGCAAATCAGAAATCGCATAGTTTATGTTTGCACCGTGGTCTTATTAATTGCGAAATTGGACAAGTCGCTGTATGCGCAGAAATAACAGAAATGCATTCGCATTCAATAATTAGCATTCAAACAATATTACTACGCATGATTCAAGCAGGCGCCTGTGTTCTCAAACAGGTGGTATGTAACCTATGCTTGTAATTTATTATTAAAATTTTAAAATTTAATAGTATTTTTTTTCTAAAAAAATAAATAAATACCTATGAGTTTTTACATAAGTTAATATTATTATAAATAATGCAATTTATGATAAACTACAGTACCGGCCATTAATTCTAGACACAGACCGCAATCAGATCGCTGGAGGCGCACTCCAATGATTTCAATGAATAACAGACAAAGTATAATAAATATTGGAATAAATATAAATATTAGACACATGTACACTATTTCGCAAATGATTCCTCGGCTCGATGAAAAAGCCGAAAATCTTCTATTATTCCGTGACTTAGTTAGGCGCGTACTTGACGACCACGGTGACGGGGCAATACCCTCCTTGCGAACAACGCTAACTGCAAGACATCCAAACTCGCGAGGATGTAGAGAAATTAATAAGCACGCTTAACAAAGCATATGCGAATATCCGGACTATAGATAATATCAAGGCAGATATGCGCAGAGACGAGCAAAAACCAGGCGAGGCCGCGGACGAATTTGGTAAACGCATGATGGCTCGATCGCAACGAGCGCAAATAATTTGCAACTTGGATGAACACGCATTAGCCTCGAAAAAACAGCTTATCATAGCGGAAACACACGAAGCCGCATTAACGAATTTCTTATATGGACTCGAAATCAGATTACAAACACAGGTACGAGGAGAAAGACCACGAGACTTATTGCAGGCAATAGAGTTAGCCAGGGAATTCGATCATGAAAACGCGCTGCGCCACGTGTGCAAATCAGCGCAAAATGCTGACCTCAGATATATGGCAACACAGCCAAGTGTAATTGACCCTGGACAATCAGAGTCCGCACAAATATACAAGGTGAACACTCAGCAGGAATTCTGGTGCCAATATTGCCGACAGACAGGTCACACTGCGGGCCGATGCAGGCAAAGGAATTACGAACATCTGACTTGTTGGAATTGTAATATGAGAGGACACGTACAGCGGAATTGTCCACATCCACCTCGCAATCAACCAGGAAATCAAGGAAATTATTATGAAGATCGGGATAGGTCTCGCCAACCCTACCAGGAGAATAGATACCAAAGGGGCAGAAGACAGTAAAATCGTCAACAATATCAGGAGAATAGATATCAAAGAGACAAAGGCTTAGAGAATCGCCAGCAATATCAAGGAAACGGATATCAGAATAGCAATAATCAAAATAACCAACAACAATATCAAGCAACAAATAGTGTGGCTTTAAACTATCAGGCTGCCCGATGCCCACCCCAGTATTCGAGCGGTCAGCCACAGCAGTAGGGGAAAAACAAGGTTCAGCGCAGGAAAAAGAAGAAGAGGAAGAAATGACCATTTGTCTTCTAACAGCTATGACAAAAAAAACACCTGTTATCGAAATGTCAAGTATCGACTTGAAAGGTCATAAGGCCAGATTTTATGTTGATACAGGATCAGAGATAACGGTAATAAAAGAAAAAGTACTATTACCAACAGTTCTCAAAGATTACAACTCAGTACTACTAATACGCAGCGTCATCGCAGGAACATCTCGAACAATCGCCAAAATACAAATTTACCTAAATGGACTTTCGTGTGAAGCACACATCGTGCCCAACGATTTTCCAATAGAGGAGAACGCTATAATAGGATGGAAGACTCTAGCAGGCCATCATGGGACAGTTGATCTGAAGGAACAAATAATAACATTTCCATCATTCTGCATCCCTTTTGTCATGAATGAGTCCTTTTTAATACCGCCTCGTTCACGGCAAATCATTTATGCACGGGTGACTAATGAGGAGGCACAAATGGGACTCATACCTCTGCAAGATTTAGGACCTGATTTATTGTTTGGCAACTTCATAGCAACAAACCGACAAGGCAAAGCGTATGCTGAATGCATTAATTATACCATATACCACCTTCTTTTTCATGCAATTCTAAATCAATAATATTTTTAGTAATTTTTCGATTAGATGCATCCTTTCGAGAAAAAAATTAAAGAGTTTAAAAATTTTTAAATATTAGCGATTTTTTTTCTCAGAAACTATGCGTTTAGTTAAAAAAATGCTAAAAACACTTTTGACTCTAAATTTTATGTTCTTTCAAAATCCGGTATCAGAAATAGGGTTTCCTATTTAAAAAAACAAAAGTTGACCTTCAAATGACCTTGAAAATAAAGTTCAAGGACAAAACTTATTTTATAAAAAGATGGTCCCCATTGTCCCAAACAACTTTTGTCTAAACAATTTTTTGTACAACGTGAACCGGCGAAAATTTCTGGGTGGTTTGATTAAAATGACCCACCCTGTATTGCAGAATCCATGGCCCAAATCTTCAAAGATAACAGAATATTGATATCCTTATTTTTGGACAATCTTCCATCTCTGAAACCGGAACAAATTTACGAACTCATTAAGGAGTACCATGAATCATCTATAGGAGGTCATAAGGGAATTCGGAAAACGTATGAGAAATTAGCAAAGGATTATTATTGGAGGAACATGCGATTAGAGGTAGCGCAAGTAGTAAAAAGTTGTCAAGCATGTCAAGAGAAAAAGCTTGTACGAATAAAAACCAGGCTTACTATGCTTATTACAGATACTGCTAGTAAAGCATTCGATAAATTATCTCTTGATTTTTACGGACCCTTAGATGCCAGCGCATCAGGAAATAGGTTTATTCTGACAATGAAGAACACACTAACAAAATTCTGCATTTTAGTCCCGATGAAGCAAGCAACCGCTAAAGAGGTGACCTGCGCAATTACAAACAGACATATTTGTAACTTTGGACCACCAAAATCCATTCTTACAGACTAAGGGACAAACTTCTTGAAACAATGGACGAATTCATGCATTATACATTGACGGTATATTTAAAACAATTTTGCGATTCAACAAAATCGGACTGAGATATGTGGGTACCTTTAGCACAGCACGCATACAACACAGCGGTTCATGAAAGTTCGCAATATTCGCCACATGAGCTCGTTTTTGGATATAAAGCACGGACACCATCATCCTTTCCAATTCCTAAGGACGAAATAACCCATGAGGAATATCATCATCAATTAATAGAAGTAATTAATCAGGCCAACGCGCTAGCCGCAATTAATCAAACGCGAGAAAAATACAGATCCAAGCATTATTATGACAAGCGATTAAATACTAAACACTTCAGACAGGGAGAAATGATATTTTTAATAAACGAACCACAAAAAGGGAAATTTCATTATGAATACACAGGACCTTATGAGATATTATCTGTAGACTACGGTGGGCGAAATGCAGTGCTTGATGTTAACGGACAAAATAGAAATGTTCACAATAATACAAATATGGAAACAGATTAGGATAGCGTATATACGATCTTTTTTTTACCGCGGCTTTCGGACGCCACCGTAAAAAGCGACATACGAATATAACAGTCAATTCTTTCCTTAGTAATATTTACATTAATATAACATATTCTCTAAGAAAAAGAAATTTATAAAAACGAATAATAATTCGTATATATTATGAGAGACGTTATTTCCGCAATTAAATAAAAACAAATTTTTAAAAAAAAAAGAATAAAGTTTTTTTCAAGTTATCATTTTTTTTCTAGTAAATTAAAAAATAAAGTTTTCCTTAGTTATCAAATTTTCCCGGCAAATTTAATATAATTCTATAAAAAATTGAGGAAATGAACCAAAATACTTAATAAAAAAAAAGAGAAGGAAATTTTTTTAAAGAAAAGAAACAACGAAATTTTTTATAATGGAAAAAGGAAGGAAATTTTTTTTTAAAAAAAGAACGAAATTTTCTTTTTAAAAGAAAAGAAACAAGGAAATTTTTTAGAAAAAATAAATTTTTTAAAGGAAAAAGGAAGGAAATTTTATTTTAAAGAAAAAAAAGAGAAATAAAAATAAACATGTACACACACATTTCTTTATTTTTACACTTAAAGATACACTACTAACTTAAACTAAAAGAACACAATTTATCACCACCAACAAAAATCTTCACACAAACTGAATAAAAAACTTCAGTTGTCACAACGACACCCTGACAGACACAACGAAATACGCCATGCTCAAACAATCGATCTATGTCTAAAGTATCGCCAGCCCACAAATAGTCGGTCGCTGCTTGCGCGATGACACGCAACGCCGCGCGACTCCTCGAAAGCTCACGATTTCGCTGCATCTGTAAAATGAAAATAAAGAAAATCATGCACACAATTTTTTTTTTTTTAATTAAAAAGAAAAAAAAAGAAAAGGGAGTTTCAAAATACTTACGAATTTTAGTACTACCCAATGCAGTGTATGCTTATTAGGCACACGCCTATAAGGGTAGCATACATCCTTCACCTCTTTTTTGCCAGAAAAAAGATAGTTGAAGCCGTAATAGTCTTCCGCGTTATCCCTTAACCCTATCCAGAACATTTCCGCTCTCTCTCTCGTATAATGGCGGTGGAGGACCACGCCGTTTCTGTAATTAATCTGTAAAAAAAAATTTTTCCTCCATTATTAATAATAATAGTTACAGTAATTTCGAATAAAGAAATAATACTTTCAAAGTCTCGTAGCATTCGATGCATCATAGTTGGCTGCTCACAAAGAACTGAGCTAATCGGACTTACAAACTTACAATCCGAGATTAGAAAGAAATGTGAGAATTAAGAAGAAACACTGTACCAACGAAATTTAATATGCACGCAAGCATAACGTCATCGGGCCCGGTACCCAGGGTACCCAGGATAACAAAATTCACTTCAGCGATTATAGTTAACGACCTGCACCACTCATTAATACATAATGCATTAATAGATGGCGCGTCAATTACCAATTTCAATCGAATCGGACTTAGCCTTATTCTCTCACTTTTTTCATATACGTAAGGGGACTTAGAAAAAATTTAGATATTTCGGTATATCAGAGGCACTCGCAAAAGGGAACTACCTTAAATTTTGACAATATCAAAAAACTGATTACACACACGTGTTCCGAACCTCACATACACTTACTGAGCAATAGTTGCAAAATAACTTTGGAAGCCCATATCTCCCTTCATATGAGACCTAAAATTTGCAAAACAGGCTCTAATTTGTTAATTAAGCCACCTCTACACATAAATAATTTTGGTTGTTTATAAAATTATTTTTAACAAACAAATCAATTATACGAAAAAACAGTATAGCTATCCTATCCTAATCAGACGCCTTAACCGAAGCTTTTACCCAAAAACAGTAAAAAGAATTGTTAATTAATGTTTATCGGCCATAACTCTACGACTTTCAAACCAAGGCGTAATTTCACAATTAAGGATCCTGAATTAATCTACAGGGTGTCAATTAAGTCCCGGGACGGCTGAATATTTTCAGAGGTAAAGTAATTCTGATAAAGGTCAAGGTCATTTCTTAAGTAACTTTCAACGAGGAATCTAATGGTGACATTCACTTTGACCTTGGACTTGACCTTGAAGGTTATTTCAAGGTCAACTATTTTTTTTTAAATAGGAACCCCCATTTTTAAGACTGGTAATCGATAGAGTGGGAAATTTTACATTCAGATACGTAATTAAGTCAGAGCTAGTGTTTGAACTTGAGGGTTACTCCAAGGTTATTTACACTCCAGCAAGGTTCTTAGATACCTCTGAATATTTTTGCAAGCGGTAAAGCTATTCCTCGTGTAACTTTCAACGAGGAACTCAATGGTAACCTTATACTTGACCTTGGACGTGACCTTCAAGGTTATTTCAAGGACACCTATTGTTTTTAATGGAAATCTTCATTTTTTACACCGGCAATCGATAGAGTGGGAAATTTCATTTCGAAAATAGTATTTGACGTGATCTTTAGAAGGTCAAATCAAGGTCAATTTTGGATAAACTGTCAAAATATTGTCGTATTCAAACTTTAGAGGATTTATGAAAGACTAAATGTTTGAAAAAGTTTTGAAACCAACAACATCGACCACCTTGACTTTGAGATCAGCTTTGCACATTATTTGAAAGTTCAAGCACTTTTTAAATTAATAACCTTACTATCGCCCTTATTCTTACTTTTAGCGTTACCCAGAAACAACGACGTGGACGTAGTAAGTTCTGTTTCCTTTGGGGTGCTTGATTAACGTGAGTCCCCATGCCTCTCACGATTGGGGTGCTTGATTAACGTGAGTCCCCTTGCCTCTCACGATTGGGGTGCTAAAGTCTTTTGCGTTTTACTTAATGATTCAAAGTTTAACGGCGGTGCTCAAACTGAAAACCTTCAACTTCTTGACAAAAAGCTAGGCGATTGTAAAAATGTGTTACAGCATCACGAATCATCCCTCTATCGATTCTAGCAGCCTCTTGCATAATTCGATTGCGCAGTTCATCTAAATTGTCCGGTTTAGTGGCATAAACTTTACTCTTAAGGTAACCCCAGAGAAAGTAATCGAGTGGTGTCAGATCCGGAGATCTAGCAGGCCACTCGATTTCACCCCTTCTTCCAATCCATCTATGAGGAAACTGAGCATCCAAATATGCTCGAACATCTCTACCAAAATGAGGGGCTGCTCCATCCTGCTGAAACCACGTTTCATCGTAATCATCAACTGCTATCTCTCTAATTCGTGGTATAATTTGATTCCTAAGTAGCTGTTCGTATGAAGCGGCAGTAAGATTACCCTCGATAAAAAAAGGGGCCTACAGGAGTATTGTTTAAGATGCCAGCCCAAACATTCAACTTGTGTGGATATTGTGTGTGATTGTCCAACATCCATGCAGGATTTGTGTCTGACCAATATCTACAATTGTGTCTGTTAACTTCACCCTTTAAAGTGAAAGTAGCCACATCCGAAAAAACTATATTGTATAAAAATTGAGGATCTGCGTCTATTCTGTTCATCATCGCTTCGCAAAACTCGATCCGGCGATCAGGATCATCGTCATTAAGCTCCTGTACCAAATGGACTTTATAAGGATGAAAAGTGATGCTTTTCAGAATTTTTCGTACAGTTTCATGAGAAACGTCATGCTCATGCCCAGCTCTACGTAAACTAAGATGTGGATTTTCAATAAATGCTTCAGCAATTTCAATCTGCTTATCCTTAGTTGCTACAGATTGTGGGTGACCAGTTCTCTGAAGATCATTGACAGTCCTAAATTCTGCGAATCGCCGTACAACCCTTTCGACTGTAGATTTTGAGATAGGTGTTTGTCCGTCTTCATTACGAAAATGGTTATTAAACAACGTACGAACTTCGAGGTAAGATCGGACTCGATCTCCCCAACCACGCATCATCAATAAACTTATCCTTTCTCGCGTCGAAAGTTTAGCATACGCCATTGATAATAATGATCTTCTCCACATACAAGTTTAGCACATAAATTTTACACATTATACTAAATTCACACATTTTTTATCCACACAAAATAATTAACATTATTTATTTTCACAACTTTTTACACAAACATATTTTACACATTATGCTTTTTCGTAAAGTGTATACAAACATTGTGTAAATTATTTTTGTGTAAAATTATATCGATTAATTATTTACTGTGATAAGACTCGTGTAAATCATCGGTGTGTAAAATAATTTTGGACAAGGTCAAGGTCAATCTAGAGGTAAATTTTGTCAAGGAAATTAATAGTGACCTTGGATTTGACCTTTGGTCTGACTTTTAAGGTTATTTCAAAATCAACTTTGTTTTTTCAAATGAAAACCAATATTTTTAACACAGAATTAGGAAAGATAAAAAAATTTTGGATAAAAAGTGATTTTAACACTTTTTTGACTAAACGCATAGTTTCTGAGAAAAAATTAGATAATATTTAAACATTTTTAAACTATTCAATTTTTTTTTGTAAAGGATGCATCTAATAGAAAAATTACTAAAAATATTACTGATTTAGAATTGCATGAAAAATATGGTGGTATTTTTTATTTTTCTAATTTTTAATTTTTTAGTATATTGTTTTTTAGGCAATTCCACAAAATAGAATGGAACATCATTTTAAAACAAACAAGGAACTTTTAACTCTTACTTTTGAGGTCGCTCTTACGATTGACGATGTTTGACCTATTATTTTTCGAAAAATATAAAAATAAATTCCATTTTTGCAGTTGGATTTTTTTTTCAAGCTTAATTTTAACAATGTTCGGAATGTCTATTAAAACGATATATCTTTTTTTAACATTCTCAGTTTTTTTAGTCAAGACTATAAACTTTCATAAATTTTTTAATAATATAATTTTTTTCAGATTGATTCCGGTACAATTTTTAAAAAATCAAAATATCTAATTTTCTTAAAACGTCCTTAAAAATATGAAAAAAATTGGGAGCAATCTTTGATACAGTACCGCTCAAAAATTTAGGAACGATAATGTAATTTTTTAGTTTCACAGAAAGTAGAATATCTCAAATAGTACACAGAAAGTAGAATATCGCAAATATTGATCGGAGAAAACTTTTTGATATCGAATTTTAAAAGTCTTTCCAATATCTTTATAGTATATTACGTAACAAGGGAATTAAAATAGAAATGGTCCCAGATCGCACGTAAATTGGCACCCGAGCTGAATGCGAGGGTGACAAACGTGTGATCTGAGGCATTCTTTTTACTTCCCTTGTTGCGTATACTATTTTTCGGCCTAGCGAGGGCGAAATCGTAACATTTTCGATCGGGCGCCGGGAGGAAAGGTTATGGTTTCATCCCGCTAGGCTGAAAAATAATTTTTTTAAAAAATTATTGTAAATTTTTTGTATCATTGAAAAATGCATTTAAAAATTGAAAATTTTTTAATTTTTTAAAAGTTGCTTTATTACTGGTCAGTTTTTGAGGAAATGTCAAAAGTTAATGTTTTTATATAAATTTTGAAAGTACTCGCAAAACCATTTAATTTTTTCTGTCTGTAATAATTTTTTCAATTTTTTTATGTAAGGAATGCTTGTTTAAAGCTAGCGTAGTAATAAGATCTCTCTTAAGAAGTTTAAATAAATGTTTATATTTTTGTCATTGATTTAAATATACTGTTTTTAAGCTCTTGGAAAGACCTTTAAAATGTGATACTGAAAAGTTTTCTTCGATCAATATTTGCTAACATATTCTACTTTCTGTGAAACTATAAGGTGATCGTTCCTAAATTTTTGAGCGGTACTGGATCTAAACGTTATTAATAATAAAAAAATCAATATTTATTCAAACAAAACATTATTATACATTAAGATAACTCTATATTGATTATAAGATAACTATAAAATATTGATTTTTTTGTTATTAAAATAATTTTTCAAACAAGACCAAAAACTCTCCAAATATTAATAATAATTGATTTTAAAAGGTTAGGACGAATATTTTAAAATGCACTTTTCAACATTTCCTTTCAACATTTTTTTTTTTTTAATTTTTTTCAAGCGTTATCGAAATTTTGAACGCCTCTATAAGTGCGATCGCTATGTTTGAAACCTCATAACTTCGCGAAAAGTAATGGAAAAAAAAAGTTAGAAAATGAAAATAAAAGCTCTTTTATAGTGCTTTAATTTTTTTTGACATAATTTGACATAATTTTTTTGACATAAAACAAAAATATAATTTAAAAAATTCGTTATTTAATTTTTTTTCAAATTATTTTTTTAATATGATAAAATACAGAGAAAAATTTCTGAGACATCTATTTTGAAAGGTTTTTACGAATACTTTAAAATGCTTTTCTTAGAATTTTTATACGACGTTTCTTTTCAAAGATATAGCTCTTTCTTTACTTCCCCTTTTTTTTTTATAGCGTTCCCGAACTTTTGAGCGGTACTGTAAATTCTAAGACATTTTTTTTTCAAATATTTTTTAACAAATTATATTATTTAGAAAATTATAAAAGGCAAAGAGACGTTTACGACGTTTTTCTCATTTTAAATATTTTCGAAAAAAAATATGTCTTAGAATTCATTAGATTGCTCCCAATATTTTTTAGATTTTTAAGAACGTTTTTCTAAATTTTTATTTTTTTGATATATCGTTTTTTTATTTTTTGAAATATTTGAGAGTTTTTTTTGTCTATTTGTAAGACTTTTTTATTCTTAGAAAATTTTTATATAAGTCAATATTTTTTTTATAATAGTCTAGCATTATATACATATTTATTGAAAAATAAAACCAACACTTATGGGCTATACCAGCGTGATACCTCTAAATTCGATTTTGTTCATTTTCGATAGTATATACATTTGAAAATATCAAATTTAAATTGCAAGCCCTTATCTATAATACTTTTTTGAACGGCAGCCATCTTAGGTAAGAGCATTGAAAAAATCTTTAGTTAAAAATTTAAACGTGTTTCCTGAAAACAATTGTCTTTTGTTTTAAGTTGCCTCCGATTTATTACGTATCCTGTAAATCACTTTAAAAATAAGTAAATTTGTTCAAAAAATTTATGAATATTCCATGCAGTAGTTTTCTTTTTCAAAGATTCAAAATTTTAACGCTCACACTGGTATAACTCATTAAATTCTCTGAATAAAAAACACTTTACATTTATTTATTTTTAACTAAAATTTATTTTAAAATAATTTGAACTTTCCCCACAAAATGAGCAGGGGATACGATCTTCATAAAGATTGTGCGATGCAACCCAAGAATTTCCGCATGGGTTGCAAACTACGTGGCCACACGGAATGAAAACGTGAGAAGGCTCCTTCACGTGACAGAGGTGGCATAGTTTTTTTACTGAAATATAAATAAAAATTAGAATATGTACAATTATATTGGCATTTGGCATTAAAGTCTTGCGATGTCTTTCGCTTGAATGAAGCGATAGCTAAAAAAACATGACTTGAATAATTACTTATGCAGTAGCACTCACATAGATATATTATAGTAAAGTCGTGCATCCACATTATTGTTAAAATTTTGAAGTTAGGAATAATTTATTATTATAATATATCTTATATGAGGTTTTAAAATCTAAGTTAATGTAACATTAAAAGAAAATCTATATAGATGAATTTTTCTTATTCGTAAATATACCACTAGATTATGTATTTCTAGTTGTACATCAAAAAACATAATATACAACCTTTGATAACTGTGCTTTTTGGTGAGATCATAAGTCGCATTGCATTTAAAAATTCTTTATAAGATGAAGACCAAAAGTGTTGGTGGAAGTAAAGGTTTATGTCTGTACATGTAGTTTATTCAGTGTTCGTAGTCATGTGCGCTATTATAAACCATGATACGGATGACACCTCCAACACCTCGAAGGAGGTATTGGCAAACAGCAAACTACAATAAGTGTTTGTCAGCTTGCAGACAGAGTCGAGGTATCACTCCGCATCATTTGTCATAATTGTTTTCTTGTGTTGGTGAGCGTGGTTTTAAAAACCATGATACGGATGACACCTCCAACACCTCGAAGAAGGTATTGGCAAACAGCAAACTACAATAAGTGTTTGTCAGCTTGCAGACAGAGTCGAGGTATCACTGCGCATCATTTGTCATAATTGTTTTCTTTTGTTGGTGAGCGTGGTTTTAATAATCATGATACGGATGACACCTCCAACACCTCGAAGGAGGTATTGGCAAACAGCAAACTACAATAAATGTTTGTCAGCTTGCAGACAGAGTCGAGGTATCACTCCGCATCATTTGTCATTAATGTATTTTGTATATGTACAAGTAATTTCATAACAACCACCAACAACTTTTTGTATCTATTAGTTTATAGCCAGAATACAGGCGCTAGCATTTATAAGTTATCAGCGAATACAAGGTCAAAAAACTTTATTCTTTGCTAAAGAGTTACTTATTTTTGCGGAAAAGCACTGTTGTCAATCTGAATTGTAGACAGTTGCCATATCAGAATAACTGAAAAAGAAAAAATTTCAGACAAAGGCTGAAAGTGGACTAGATTGCTAATTTTTATTCTGATATCGCAACTTTTACTCCAAACACACACTTTATAACCTACTATTTTACGAATGCGTTAGAATATACCTTTCGCACATAGTAATAAAACATTTGTGTAGCCGTTCCAAATGAACTAAAGAATCACTTGCGCACTAGTCTCCTATGATATTTTATAACAAAACCCGTGCTCCTCTGGAATGTACAATGCTTTCTCTTGTTTATATAATTTTTTGATACATTACGTGCGTACACGATTTTACACAGTTGATTTTAAGTAATCGTGCATGGGAGTTTGTTTTGCAATCTTCCAAAAATTTAGCTATAGTAGTACCAACCGTTTTTTTGGGCGATCTGAGCTCTATGTAAGCAAGGGAGTCTACTAACATTGAAAGGTCACTGTAATAGCGATTAGTGCTGCTAGTGTATCATATTTTTTGTATGACTTTTTATGTTATTACCTTCAGTTTCTACTAAACTGGACTCCGCAGCACTTACATTACGCAGCATAGACCGTAGTCTTCTCCGCCGTTCTTTCCGGACTTTGTTTCTTCGTGAATTCCGCGATTCTATGAAATAATGTTAAAATTTTCTTTTTTTACCAGAATTAACATTATTAAAATTGTAAAATTGTTAACTTTACTTTTCAGTCTGCGCAGATTTGTTTCTACAGCAGGTTGGGCTATAAAAAGTTTATGAAATAAATTGTCAATACATAGAATCGATGACCTATTCGGAAAAAGGCCTTTGAAGGCTTTAAGGAGGTTCTCTTGAAAATTAACTTTACCAAACTTTTTCTGTAAATTTGTATATAGGCTAACAAAGTTGTGCTTTATTCATTTATGCAATAGAAATAGGGATTGCTATGTTAAAATTTGAACCAGTCAATGTCAAAGTTTGTATTTTTAACCTGTGAAGCATAGGCCGAGCATGAGATGCGGACACGCATTCTTGTACCATGATTCGAGTGTTGCCTAACTTTCTTTGAAAACCTACAATATGATTAAAGATTCTAATAGAAATCGTTTGAGATAAGTTTGGATATGGCTTGCGACACTAATTTCAGAGATATAATTGCTTAAAAATCACAATCTGACGAACTTTTCGTTTGGTTCTGAGTGACTATGTATAGTAATCTTTGAGATTTGACAACGTTGCAATCCTCCGCATATCGAGTAGACAATACATGAAAGAAGCATGTAAAAGTAATGAATTAAATTGAAGATACAACTATTTTTTATCAATGCAGACTATTATAAAGAAGAGAAATCTAAGTAGAAAAATTAATTTTAGATCTCTATAATCTGAAAATCACGACTTTAAAAAGATTTTTCTATTATCATGATATAAAATATATTTCAAAACTTGACGAAGTCCAACCCTTTAAATTCTGCTCAAAGGCCTTCCTTATTATAGATCTGCCGTTTTTCAATCTTTTTTTTTCGGGCATTGCCTCTGCTAAAATTGGCCACAAATGCTTTAATGCGTTCAATATTTCTGGAAGTAAACAACTATACTCTAATGAAAACGCGGTGTTGTCAGAGTTCTTGAGTGAGTAGAGTGGGGCAAACGAGACAGCGCAGAAGACGAGTTTTCGACTTCCGCGCATCAGGGATTCTCAACTATTCCTTACCCCAAGCATAGGACAAATACATAAATTCCCGTTTAATTTAGATTAAGTACCACTGAAGCAAGAGAACCTCCTTAATCTATATCATTGTTACAATTTTCATACAAGATGTATGTACAGTAAGCAATTTGCAGAACACCAGAAGGGCAAAAAACACACACCTTATATTATGTACAAATAATATACAAATATAGAAACAAAGATCATTCACTAGGAATATTTTTAATTGAAGGTAAAAGGTTTTCGTTTGACACTGGCTCTACCAAAACAGGCATAGTCTCTCGAAGATTATTGTCATTAAGGATTTCTGAAGCTGAATATTAGAATTTATTTGACTAATGTAAATAAAGATTTTTCAAATACGAGCTATTATTGAATCAATACAGAGGTAGTGGCAAGTGTTAAACTTATAATCAATTTAAGAAGAATGGCGTACTACAAAAAGATATATTAATCTACTAGCTATACTGTTGTTTTGAAAGGGTACATTTTATAATTTTATGATTTTCTAAACGTTTTTGGGTCGACAAACGTAGCGCATATTTAAGGGGGCAGGCCGGGGTTAAATTGAAAAAATTACACTTTTCAGTATAATAGCTATGAAGATTTTATGCATCACTTTTGATTACTGGAACTTTTTACACTTTAAGTGTTGACGTAATTTAAGCTATTTATACACTGTGAGGGCCCAAAAAGTGCCCTTTATCTCTACTATTGTTCCATCAAAAATCAAATCCATCAAAAGTTTTATTTATTTATCCACTTGCGATAGCTTTTTTTCTAGTACCATGATTTATATGTCACCAAACCAGCCTTAAATTACTTTTCATAACTTGCACCTCAGATGTTATGGATTACTTTACTGAAAAATATAAGAAAAAATTATTGTAGACAGTTAAATAAAAAATATTATAAAATAAGATATATCTAAAATAATATAAAATAATATTTTACACTGTGCAGTGCAAAATATTATAAATATACAATAATTTTTTTCTTATTTTTTTTAGAAAAGTAATCCATAACATCTGAGGTGCAAGTTATGAAAAGTAATTTAAGCCTGGTCTGGTGACATATAAGTCATGGTACTAGAAAAAAAAGCTATGGCAAGTGGACAAATAAATAAAACTTTAAGATATTTTTAATGAAGCAATAGTAGAGACAAAAGGCACTTTTTGGGCCCTCATAGTGTATAAATAGCTTAAATTACGTTAGCACTTCAAGTGTTAAAAGTTCCAGTAATCAAAAGTGATGCATAAAATCTTCATAGCTATTATACTGAAAAGTGTATTTTTTTCAATTTATCCCAGACCTGCCCCCTTAAGCGATACGTACAAAATTGCATGATTCAACTAACAGTAAAGTTAACCACGGGAGAGAGAATAAAAAAAAATATTGTTTGCTACCTATACAGTGGTTTTATATGAATAATTTATCTATTGCGCATGAGTTATAAGTTTTAGTAACATAGTTTGACATTTTACCAGACACTATTTCAACTGCTTGTACGAAATTATCGCCTGGCGCTGGGTTTGACTCTACACATAAAGTGATTCTTGAGCTACATTTTATAAGTAGTTATTTAACTTATGTAATCAAAGGTTTTTAAGTTTTTGTAATTATTGAAGCGATACGTAATTGCATGGTTCAACTAATACTATCTATTGCTTAGGGCGCATATTTCTTATAATTGTTGGCTGAACAAACGTAATACATATGCCTTACGTATTACTTCAATTTATAAGTTACAGTAATATTGTTTGACATTTTACCAGCAATAGTTTCCACTGCTAGGACAAAATTATCGCTTGGCGCTGGGTTTGACTCTACAGCCAAAATTGGTTCAGGGTCGTCAACATAAAGTGGTTCTTGAGCTACATTTTATTAATAATTATTTAACTAATGTAATTAAAGGTTTTTAAGTTTTCGTAGTAATGAAGCGATACGAAATTGCATGGTTCATCTAACAGTTAAGTTAACCAAGGGAGAATAACCAAAAATAATTGTCTAATACCTATACTGTTTTTTTATATGGATAATTCACTTATTGTATAAGATGCATAATTCTTAAAATTCTTGGCTCAATGAAAGAAGTACATATCACATACACGGTGTTCAAAAATGAACTGGCACGACCAGTATATCCGTGTTCAGAATAACATTCTAAGCACTTTTTCATTTTTTAACATTTTTCAGAATTTGGGATAATTATGGAGTTACTGTTAATTAAAATCTGCAATAATTATCCAATCAGCGCTCGATTTGACGATGAACCCCGCATGACTCTTCCCGCGCGGCCCATGATGCTCGAGTAAACCCCGCCTACCAGCGTCAGCTAGAGCT
Source organism: Sycophila sp. Sp_5 (assembly GCA_018906775.1). Lineage (NCBI taxonomy): Eukaryota > Metazoa > Arthropoda > Insecta > Hymenoptera > Eurytomidae > Sycophila > Sycophila sp. Sp_5. Next base: position 13,636 of record JACCID010000326.1, on the reverse strand, counting down.
CTGATTGGCTAATTATCGAAGTTTTTCAGTGACCATAACTCGATAATTAGTCACAATTACGAAATATGCCAAAAGGGAAAAAGTGCTTAGAATGTTATTCTGAACACGGGTATACTGGTCGTGCCAGTTCATTTTTGAACACCCTGTATAGTTATGTATTGCTTCAATTTATGAGTTTTAGTAATATTGTTTGACATTTTACCAGGAATAGTTTCCATTGCTAATACAAAATTATCGCCTGGCGCTGGGTTTAACTCTTCACCCAAAATCTCTCCAGGGTCTTCAACATCAAGTGGTTCTTGAGCTACATTGTATTCGTAGTTATTCAACGAATGTAATTAAAGTTTTTTCAAGTGTTTTTAGTTATAGAAGCGATACAAAATTTTGTGGTTCAACTAACAGTTAAGTTAACCACGGGAGAATAACCAAAAATAATTGTCTAATACTTATACTGTTTTTTTATATGGATAATTCACTTATTGTATAAGATGCATAATTCTTAAAATTCTTGGTTCAATAAAAGAAGTACATATCATATATAGTTATGTATTGCTTCAATTTGTGAGTTTTAGTAATATTGTTTGACATTTTACCAGGAATAGTTTCCATTGCTAATACAAAATTATCGCCTGGCGCTGGGTTTAACTCTTCACCCAAAATCTCTCCAGGGTCATCAACATAAAGTGGTTCTTGAGCTACATTTTATTAGTAGTTATTCAGCGAATGTAATTAAAGTTTTTTCAAGTGTTTTTAGTTATAGAAGCGATACAAAATTTTGTGGTTCAACTAACAGTTAAGTTAACCACGGGAGAATAACCAAAAATAATTGTCTAATACTTATAATGTTTTTTTATACGGATAATTCACTTATTGTATAAGATGCATAATTCTTAAAATTCTTGGTTCAATAAAAGAAGTACATATCATATATAGTTATGTATTGCTTCAATTTATGAGTTTTAGTAATATTGTTTGACATTTTACCAGGAATAATTTCCATTGCTAATACAAAATTATCGCCTGGCGCTGGGTTTAACTCTTCACCCAAAATCTCTCCAGGGTCATCAACATAAAGTGGTTCTTGAGCTACATTTTATTAGTAGTTATTCAGCGAATGTAATTAAAGTTTTTTCAAGTGTTTTTAGTTATAGAAGCAATACAAAATTTTGTGGTTCAACTAACAGTTAAGTTAACCACGGGAGAATAACCAAAAATAATTGTCTAATACTTATAATGTTTTTTTATACGGATAATTCACTTATTGTATAAGATGCATAATTCTTAAAATTCTTGGCTCAATAAAAGAAGTACATATCATATATAGTTACGTATTGCCTCAATTTATGAGTTTTAGTAATATAGTGTGACATTTTACCATCCTCGCTATCACTATCGGAATTATTATTAATCCTGTGGAATTGCCGTCCTTGCCCGCGAGCTAATAAAATATATGTTGAATATTTGTTTTAATTAAAATAACATGATTTAGAAAACATATTATACCTTCAACTTCATCAGAATTACCATCCGATTCACTATCCAAATCATTATCAGAATTATCTACAGTAGCAAAAGTTATAATTAATACACTGTTCAAGTATATATTTGCCGATCATTGCTACTTTTTGGGTTTATTTTTTAATTAGTAATAATTCACCTCTTTGTCCAAATCTTCCACGAGCAGGTCGTACTCTGCCGCGTCTTCTGCCTCTTTCCGCCTCAGCTACTTCGGGAGCCTCTTTAATATTAAGTTTTAACATTTGGAACCCTACAATCTATAGGTTATTAGGTAAGCGCTATAAATAATTAATTTTAACCTCTTCCTAATAATCCTCGTCCTCGTCCCCGTCCTCGTCCTCGTCCCCGTCCTCGTCCTCGTCCCCGTCCTCGTCCTCGTCCTCCTCGTCCTCTTCCTCTTCCTATACCTCTTCCTCTCCCGCGACAGTGAGCTGGGGCAGCTGCACCGTTAGGTGGGGCGGCATCCGCATTCTCAATTGCCTCTTCTTGTCGGATATCATCTAAAAGACAAAATTGTATATAATAAGGTAACTATATCAATTGTACAAAGTACTGCTAAACCTTATTAGACTTACTGACTCCGTTTTCAAAATCACCATCTAAAAAAAAACACTATATTATTTATATACTCTGCAATTTGTAATATATAGTATATTGCGTAACAAGGGAGGTAAAATAAAAATGGTCCCAGATCGAACGTAAATTGGCATCCGAGCCGAAGGCGAGGGTGACAAGCGTGTGATCTGAGGCATTCTTTTTTACTTCCCATGTTGCGTATACTATTTTTCGGCCTAGCGAGGACGAAATCGTAACCTTTTCGATCGGGCGGCGGGAGGAAAGGTTATGGTTTCGTCCCGCTAGGCTGAAAACAATATTACCTGCTCCATCAGGCGCAAAATTGTTTAAATTAATGTTATGAATTTCTTGGTGAATTTCATCAACATTAATATCATCAAAATTTTCAGGATAATCAACTAAAAAATGATAACATTTATTTAATTTTATTTTTAATTCATGAAATGTTAGATAATTTACACATACTTGGAGGCAGTAATTGCGATCTTCGTTGCCGAACCACAAGCTGTAACAGCTCACTAACAGGCCTAACGAAGAATATTTTAGATTATTATTTAAGCACTGTTCTCATATGATATACTTCATAAAACGAACGCCAAAAATTGATATTAACCTTTTAACGCCCAACTTGACCATTTTTCGACAACATTTTCAGCGGTGTATAGCACTATCTTAAAATGGTTCAAGAAATTCTTGAGATAACATTTTTAACGTGAAATTTAATGTACTTTCAGAATCCAGTACTAGTATTGTTGAAAAATTTAACAATAAAAAGTTATAAACAATTTTTTGCAAAAAAACGTGAATTTTAAAAAAAAAAATTTGATTGTCTCAAATTTTCGAATGGAAAGAGGGTTCGCTCGTACATCTAACACGTATATATTTAGTCAATAGCATGTATACTATATTGTAAAACAGTTGCAGTACCGAATTTAAAAATGGCGGCCATCCAAACAATCCCTTTTCCACCAAACTTATCAAATAGGTTCGTGATTTTTTTTCTCGATCAGGATCGACTGTACAAAAAACAGTTATAGAACAAAAAGTGCTTATAATTAATCAAAGAAGACGTGTGAATTTTTTTTTTTGGATATTCGGAGCGATTTTTGAATTTTTCAAAAAATGGCCATATCCAAAAAACTAAAAGTCGCTTCAAAAATTCTGCAAAAATTCACACGCGTTCGCTGATTAATTCTAAACACTTTTTGTTCTATAACTGTTTTTTGTAAAGTCGATCCTGATCGAGAAAAAAAATAACGAACCTATTTGATAAGTTTGGTGGAAAAGGGATTGTTCGGATGGCCGCCATTTTTAATTTCGGTACTGCAACCGTTTTACAATATAGTATACATGCTATTGACCGAATATATACGTGTTAGACGTACGAGCGAATCCTCTTTCCAGTCGAAAATTTGAGCCAATCAAATTTTTATTTTTTTAAATTCACGTTTTTTTTTTGCAAAAAATTGTTTATAACTTTTTATTGTTAAATTTTTTAACAATACTAGTACTGGATTCTGAATGTACATTAAATTTCACGTTAAAAATGGTATCTCAAGAATTTCTTGAACCATTTTAAGATAGTGCTACACACCGCTGAAAATGTTGTCGAAAAATGGTCAAGTTGGGCGTTAAAGGGTTAAAGTTGCCATTTTGAGCTTAGATAGCTATAAATAAATAACTGTTTTTACATGTCCGCTCGGTGCTCTACAAGGCTAATTTCTCTATCCTTTTGGTTTAATTCATTAGGCCAATAATATTTAATAATGCGGGTTCGCAATACAGTCTCCAATCGAACCGCATAAATCTCGGCTGTTAATTTTAGTTTATCTGCATATTATAATATTAATTTATATTATTTTTTGTTAACTTGTTAAATTACAATTACACTGAGAAAAATTATTTTTAAAATTTATTAGAATTATAGTAAAAATTACTATAAATTATTGTAACGCGGAGACATAGTAGTGTTTGATAAATTTTATCGTCTTTTTTTAATAAATTGTAAATATTTAACAATTTTTAACATAAATTATTATAAAAAATTATAACTCCCAAATAAAAATTACTATGTAATATAGCAAATATGGCTAATTATAGAATTTAAAAAAATTTATATTAAATTTCATCCCGTACTTTATTATTTTTCCTATTAAATATAGAAGTTTTTACTATGCATATAGCAATTTTTACTGCATGATATTGCAAATTTACTCTAAGTTCTGTCCAAATGTGGATGCGGCGCCACCATAGCTCGTCAAAAGCTGGACATCCGCACATCGCCGCTTCATCATTAACATGTACATTAATACAACTCGGTGGCGACTGATTTTTCCTTGAACTCGCAAGTGCACAGACGTCTCTCCAGTTAGTATATAAGAGTAGTTATAGGCCCACTATGGAGCGTCACAACAAACCCCCACTCCTCCTCCCAGAGAGGCAATGACCGGAGGAGGAGTGGGGGGTAGACGCCCCACAGTGGTCCCAAGCTACTGAGTCATACTGCAGAGAGTGTTCGAAACTGCTGACAGCACTTTATTGTGCTTGACACCGTCAGCTTTTTTTGAATTATTTAAAAAATATATATATATTTTAATAAAAAATTATTTTATAAGAAATTAAGACATTTTTCGGGATGAGGTAATGGATAAAAGGTTAAGAAATATCCAACAAGAAGAATTAAGAATACAATAATATTTATTTATTTTGAATTAGTGTCATTTATGTAATCATCGTACATTAATTGAATATTAAGACTATTGACTATTTCGTCTAAATGGAACGCTATAAGTTCGTGTAATATAACAACAACATCATCGTTACAGAAAGATACATCGGCTGGTAATACATTGTAATTTCTCAGTTTTTCCGCAAGAAGGTCCACTATACTATTTTTTAGTCGTTCATTCATATTTTGCAAAATATTTTTCGTAAACATGTTACTTGCGCGTTGTAATATAATTCAGCTTTGTTCGTTATCAATTGAGAATATTCTAAGATTAAAGTACTTACAAAGTTATTGAAAGCATTTAAATATTCAAATCGATCATTCACACATTTAACAGCAGACACTAAACACTCAAAAACTTCCTCCCTCAACTTTACATGGTGACGACGCTTTGAAGATGAACGATCTTCAACAAGTTCTATAAACTTTATCGACGCTTCTTTTCTGCTCGCCTTTCGGAATATAGCACGCCAGCCGTCTCCGTAAATTTTTTCATTTACTAACAAACCAGAATCGTCGGTAAAAAATCTTGAAAATTCACCAAATGCTGCTGTCAGTTCGCCCCATTGCTCAAACGTGAAGGGGATGCCGTCAAAATCCGCCGATGTTAACCGGACCACAGGCTTGTATGATGTCGGAGTGAGGATGTTATCGTATTCTAACCCGATAACAATTCGCTTGGTATAACTTTTGTTTAAAGCGAATAAGGTACTGACTAAAGGTCGTGACCGCTTCGATGAGTACGACATGATTGAATAATGTCTGACGGTAAACTGTTCCACATCTGCAATGAAGCTCTCAGATTTTAGAAGAAAAGAATAAGCGGTAGGGGATGGTGGGGGGTATTCAACTCACCTACGGTGGGGAGTGCCATATAAGCGGCACATTAGATCTGCAATATTGCAAAACAGCTAACTCTGCAAACCCCTTCCACCGATCCCACCACCTCCACGGAGCTCTTGTCCATTGGTCAAAACTCCTACGGTGGAACTACAATGTTGTAAACGGGTAACTCTGCAAACCCCTCCACCGACACTACTACCTCCACGGAACTCGTATCCATCGGAAAGATCGTATTGCACAAAATTTCTGACTACGTTATCGTTTTTCTCCAAATCATGAGAAAAGTTCTCGAGGAATCTTGCGAAGCCCAACCCGCGACTCATGTAATATAAAAACATTATGCAGAACTGCCCGCAAACATCAGACACAGCACTTTGTAACATTGTAGTATTCCAGCGAAAAGTTTTACAATTTTTTCGAAGTCGATGAATATGATCGGTTACATAGGGTGGTACACCATAGCTATCAAAGTACAACGCTTCCCCCGACGTGTTAACGTAAATGCTAACCCAGTGCATTCCTGCCTTAGTATGACCATCAGTGTTTACCACAAAGGCCGTCGGTTTCGTCCACTTCCGAGGGATCTGGTCGGCTGGGAACACTCCCACAGTATGAGATGGAATGTGGGATAAAATTTTCATAATTTCCAGGCTGTTCATCGCAAAAATTTAACGGCGGCTGAAAAGTGTAATCGGATTCAACTCGGTTATACTTTTCACGCTTAGTAGATAGCCAAGATTTTAATCGATGAGCATTATTTAATGCACAAATGTATTGTAAGTGTGGTGATTTTACAGCGTGTTGGAGACAAAAGTTATCACTCCACGGTAATTTATCAAATGACGGACATTCTGGATCGTATTCTAAATTTATCACTTCACGAGCTGTAACTTTATTTAAAATCTGCCATTTTTCTTTACCTCTAACGTAGATTTTCCCAGTGCGCTTGGTGAGATCACGAAGACTTTTATATAATGACTTTTTCTCTGTTTCGCCGTCAAAGTAATCTAGACCGTGATGATTTTTCGCCAGCCAATTATTTTCCTTTCTTGCTGGTATGCTTAAATTGTTGGTTTTATTTTTCGGAGATATTACCCAATGCGCTATAAAATTCTCATCTAATGCTACGATAGCGACTTCTTTCGGAGTCACAATATTATTGATGTCTTTCAAACACTGAATATCCACGACTAAATCCATTATGTTATATTACACTAGCTGTCGTATTACTTCTTGACACAAGCGCCAAAGACATACTGATGTGCGCACAATTCTAGAGATTGCACAAAAAAAAAAAACAGCACCCTCTATTGTTCAACTCTCAAACATTCTTATCCGCCGTAGTCGACAATTACTTGACGAGAGGCATCAATTTCTAGAATATTATCGTATTCAGCGTACACTATACAGTTCACAGTTTCTGTCAAAGCTGAATCAAATCTTACATCTAATCTAATGCTACCGTGTTTGACTAAATTCCAATGGGTGCATTCATTTGCCGATAAATCAGGCGTTAAATCAAATGCGAATAAACAAAAACCATCTGGGTAATTCTCGCGTGTTATTTGATTCCCCTCATTAAGAAAATGAATCCCTGTTCCTGAAAATAGTGTATGATACGAATCAACGTACAACCTTTTATTTGTAAAATCTGGTTGCAGAGTTTTAGAAGGTACTTGCACACCATCGACAAATAAAGTCAAAGAATTTATATTGAAATGCTGAAAGTTGAAGGGGTTATGTTTTCGGTCACCGTTATAAGCTTGATTTTTGACAAACCCAATAATAATTCTTTTAGGCACCTGTCCTAGAATAATATTATCTAATGTCTGGCTAAGAACTCGATTATTAAGTGATATAGCTTTAACTTCAACACGCGTGAGTGGATATTTGGCTGTTGTTTTAGAAAGCATTTTAGCATGAGCTAATAATATGCCAGGATTTATTTTAACGCGTCTAACTAAAAGATTAGCCTCATCTATATGTATAGAAAAACATTCAAAAGTGTCCATGAGAGAAAAGGTATCGCGTGATCTCACCAAACGCAATCTTACTTCTACACCGTTTAGTAAAAGTTTTTCTTGATTAAAAACATCAGAGTGAAGATGACCAATCAGATCAATAGTCTTACTAACACCTAAGCACTTACGACGTTTGTTCAATCCGTCATTTTCTTCCTTTGTATCGTCCATTTTACCAGGCGTATCATCATACCACAGCACACTTGTCAAATGTGATTTCTTAGCAGCTGGACCGTAATTGAGCAAAGTCTCGATGTATGCTCTATATGCGTATGCGTTGTTAGGTGGAGACACAGGTTTTTGATTAAAAAAAATATCCAATTGACTGAACATGGAATGCATAAAGTTGTTTACGGGTCCAATATTTTTGTCAACTATTTCTTGAGTAACACCTTCGGGGTAATTCTTCGGCTCAACATTAGACTTCAAGGTGACACGGACATTCAGTAAGGTATGCGTCAAATCAAGATAGTCATCACCATTTCCAGGAATCACAAATTCTATCGGTGAATCATTAGTTAATGAAGATATAGGTTTATACTGAACCCAATTGGAACCTTCTATCGTAGTTTGCGTTGGTGGTATATCAAATAACGACAATTCAGATTTCATACATTCGCACGATTGTGTATGTAAGAAAGCCATTTTATTTTATCCAAAGATGTCTCTAGTGGTACGAGGATTCTTCTTCTTCTTCTTTTTGCTGATTACTCGATTTTTTCGTTTTTCACCTCTAGTACTTTTATTCGGTCTGGTGGTCTTACGGCTTATCCTCTTCTTCTTCTTCCTCGTCTTTATAGCACCACTTATACCATCAGACTGAGCCAGAGAGAGATACCTCGTTTTTTTATATCCCGACCCCTCCATCAATTTATCTAATTTCTGCTCAGCCTTCCTTTTTAGATTTTCACCCGATTCTCTGACACGATTTTTAAACGATTCTCTGATTGGTGTATTTTGAGTAGTAACGTCCGACACTATATTCATTCCGGTTCGTAGAGCCTCCTTTCCCACAGCTTTTGCACCACGACTAAAGAGAGGGAGAACTTTGCGGAACAGTCCAGCGAGGAAGCTCCCTATACCGCCATGTCCTCTCTGGTGGGGGGAACCTACAAAAATTGGACCAATACCACCACGGTGATAACCACCCCCGCTACCACCAATCTGAGAGACAAAATATGCTTCGTAATAGTCCATTTCTTTCCTTGCTTCAATCGATGCGTTTAAAGTGAAGCGTTACTGTTAACGTTCCAAAATCAAATGGTATAGATTTACCAAACTGATCTCTTATATCTATTTCAATAGTCTGAAAAGCATTGAATAACAAAGGTATATACATAGGCAGTGAAAAATTCTTCATTTTAACACTGTTGTATGCGTAATCATCCATGTTTAAAGTAACAGCCCTCAATAATCGTGCTTGTACATCACCCACAACATATGGTTCACAAATATCAGCATAAATCATCAATATTGATGGCAACCCGTTGGCTAAATTTGCGGGGTGATTTCCGACTATTACGCCTCCTCCTTTTTCACTATTGCTCACACGTAAGCAATTATCTTTCATTTCAAACCCTAGAATTTTACTTACTTTGTCCGGTAATTGCAGGTAGTGGTCCAGACCCTGACAAGATTGTAAAGTACATACACATTTCACTGAAATATAACCACTACGCTCAAGTACAAAATTAAGATGCCCCTTAACACCTTGTAAATTATTAATATTGTCTAAGACACTTTCTAAATTTTTGTAAACACCTGGGTTTAAATGAGAAGTCGATGAGGCTGCTACCGCTGTTCTCACTTCGTTGCTCTCAACAATAGTACGAGGTACTCGTTTCACAATGACTTCTCTCTCCTGAAGACTGGCTGATATATGTTGAAAAGTTATTGGTATTTGAATTTCTGTGACGGCAACACTCCACACTCCTTGAAGACGTATTTGCTGTGGTAGTTGTGTAATAAAATGTGTTGTCGTATTTTCTGGAAAAAACTGTGAGCTGCTGTTGCTAGGCAGCACCACATAAAAATCATCCTTCATTGTAATTTGGATATTTGATTTGCATGCACCCAAGAATTAAATTTATCTGGATAGCCTTTCCATTTAACGAGATATTGTTTCTTTGCACCAACTCCGCTGCTTTTTACGATTTTTTCCACCTCGAATACATCGATATTCAAATCTTTTCTCACTTTACTCAATTCTTCTTCATAAAAAAACCCTTCGATATCCTCATCATCTAGATCTCTTAAATAGTAGACTACAGGTGGTCTTGTTAGCGAGATACGTGAAATTTTAAATAACTCTAAAGTCCAGCCCCCTTCATATCCTTTTGCGAAAACGTTCTTTGCACGACTGACTCTAACCAAATCACCGACACTATATTTAGGCTTGTTGATTTTTTCAGATTGCATGTACCGACGATACAAATTTTTTCGAGCAACATTAGCATTATAAATGGTGACAGCTGCTGGTTCCATTTTAATACTCGAATGCTTACTATGGTTGTAAGCTTCGGCAATTTTTTGCAAAATATCAATGTAACGTCGAGTATTTTTATGCGTGAAATATCGCCATATTCGTTCTTTAATAGTTCGGATGAGTCTTTCTGCTACCGATGCTTTTGTATCAGGACTACGAACAACTCTAAATGTGATATTTTTTCTTTTTAAACATTCTTGCAGTTCTTTACCAATAAACTCTTTACCTTTGTCCGTTTGAAAACACACAGGTTGACGCTTTTCACTACGCGACAAAACACGTTCAAACGCTTTTGTAACATTTTTAGATGTCTTGTCCTTTACAGGTTCTAACCAGGCAAATTTACTTAATACATCGATAACTACAAGTATGTAGGTGTAACCACTGTTGTAAGATTTGATCGATCTGACATCCATTAAATCTCCCTCCCACACATCATCTATATTTTTAACATTGTAATGTCGTCGAGGAAATATTCGTCTAACATATCTGTGTCGATTAAAAGCATCCTGACTCTCCAACCACGCAGTCACATCTCCTGGGGGATATTTTTTACGAGTACTTTTTAAGATATTAGTAGCACCCGCGTAAGCCTCGGGTCGTTCTGCATCGTAGTATAGCTGTGCTAGCACGGTATTCATTTTTTCAATTTTTTAACAATCTTATTCTTTTTTCGTTTATCACTTTTTCTTATTGCTTTTTTAATACGAGTAAAAAATTTCTCAAATGTGATTTTACTGACCATACAGCATGCTGTCATCATTGCTACTGTGCGTTCATCGGGTGGTGTTTCACCGTCTAGCATACGAGAAAATGCTTGTTCAGCAAGTCTACGATCGGCTTCACGACGATTTGTATTTTTGTCACTGTAAGAAATATCATGTTGACGACAAGCTTCGTCTAAAGGATTGACCCCCTTATCTCCTTTATTGACTCGTTTTGACAGGTTAGTGCCAGGTCCACAAAATTTGTATCCTGGTACATGCATTTCAAAAGGTAACAGATCAACAAGAGCATCCAAAACACTTTCTTCATTATCAACTTTTACTTTTTTTTTTTACTACTTTGTTGCTCAGTCTCGTCCATTGTATTAAATTAGACTTGATAGGATCAGTACGCTTTCTCTTCTTAGGGACGGGTGTGTCGCCAACCGGCACGTTTTCAAAATCCCTATTACTATCGCTACTGATAGGATCTTCGTATTCGCTGGCACCACTTACACTTTTATTCAAAGTTCTCTCCGATAAATTAGACTTATTAAGCTTGGGTGATGAAGTTGAAAATGAAGTGTCCATAAACTGCAAGACTCGAGTGTTTCCGATAAATTCTCGAGGCACACCTGCTTCTCGAAGAGCTGTGGCAAACTGAGGATACCCTGCAGGTGGCCGTATCTTTTTTCTCTCCCTCATTGCATCGTTTATAAGGTCAATAATGTTTGCTTTTCGAATCAAAACGCCATCTATAAAAATTTTTCCATCAGCACCCCAACTAACTCTGCTGAAATTTCTTAGATACCTTAACAAGTGCTTTGCTTTATCATTGTATTTTGCCGGAACACTGGATACGATGCGTGCATCCATTTGATCTGCGGGGTCAGCAGTGTCACCGATCTCCTCCCCCTCATCCTCCTCGTTCTCATCCATCTTTTCACTTCATCATTTTTCTTATGCCTACTGTCAGAATCCTTAAAATGTAGATATCTCTGCAACACCTGAGAAGACTGCTCCCATTTTTCACGTTGATTTACACTATCCACAGAATTCAAGATGTCGTTCATCTCAGCATCGAGTCTACTCATTGTTGTCCCCGGAGTTTGAACAGAATTTAATTTTCCATGAATCGACAGGTTTTGTAAGCGATCCACGCTTTCCTTCGGCAGTAAAACCATCTTCTTTGCATGCTCCATTTTTTTATTTTTTATTTTTTATTTGGAAATTAAATTTGATAAAACAGTCCCGATTAAAGGTGCCAAAAGAAGGGGGAGAAAACCTCCGTGTTGAACGATGATTCTCTTTTTATTTGAGAAATTAACTGAAGAATTAGCCAATTTTCTTAAAACAGTAGCGTGTTTACGTAACCGTGATTTAGTAGTCTTTGTAAGTGGTATATTACCTTGAAGCACGTTTAGAGCACACTCACAATATATCTAATAAGTGCTGTGTCTGCTTTTTGAAGAAGTGCCTTTCGTTGTTCTGGGTTGAGATGATACAACGCACGTAATATGTCAGTGTGTTTTTGACTAATAATCCTGCGACTTCCCTCCCGCCATCATAAAGATAGAACTGAAAGCTCATTACAAGGGTCAGCGGCTTTTATCGGTCTTCGAGGAATATATACGTAGTGGAATTCGTCGTCGGAAAGATACAAGCACGAAATCGACAATTATCCGGTGTTCTTTGCTTCAAATCAAACAAAAGATAGCCAAATGCTCGGGAGGTGGCATCCCAGTATGCCTCTTGTAAGAAGCGCGGATCTTCGGGACACAATTGACGCGCAAGATGTTTTATTTGTGTACGATCGCGTAAATTTCGAAATGCTACAATATACTGTGCATTAAGCGATATATCGCGCTGTCCTTTACCTTGATGAAAAATGTTTGAGTTATAAAAATTACACTAAGGTTATTATGATGACTGCCTTTTGTAAATAAATTCACAATAGCACTACTCGAAGAAGACTCCCGCATTAAATCGTCGAGAATCAGTAGTTTCGGTCTTGGATCACTTGAGTAATCCTCGTTTCTAGGAAGTCCCTCGCGAAATTCAATATTTTTACCGAGATTCCTGTAACCCGCTTGCCACTCAGCATAATAAAAAATAATACGGTCAAATTTAGTATCACTCATACGATCAATGTATTTTAAGAATTTTTTTACAAATTCAGTTTTACCACACCCAGTTGGTCCGCAAAGCATCGACGTCCACGGATGTTTTCCAACGCGTATCCATATTGAAGACTAATATTTTAACAGTGCGATGTTACTTTTTAATATAAATAATATCTTATTTGCTATCATATGTTGTGCAGAGGAGTGGGAGGGAAGGAAAGAGAGAGAAGACAAAAATATATATATGTTTTTTTTATTCATTTATCTTTTAAAAGTAAATACATAATCTACAATAATTTTCACATATTGATTTTTTTTTTGTATGTTTATGTTAAAACGCTTTCAATTACAACTTTTTTTTTATATATTCAGCATATTTCAGATTAAATACATAACTATAATTTTTCTCAATTCTTTGTATTCTCATATTAAATCGTTCTCGATCGCGAGCATTCCTCCTCCCACATACCAACTCGTGCTGTACGACTTGCAAACCCCATAACATACATTATTTGAATTTTCACCTTATCACTAAACCGCACAATTTTTTTTTCTTCTTTTTCGGATTTCGTTGTACTGCATGGGTGGATGATTATTCCCTCCTTCTCGATCCTTCTTCTTCTCTTCTTCTTCTTCTT